>RJWM01002816.1:9309-80470 GCA_004363535.1 Dasyprocta punctata
AAAAAAAAAAAAAAAAAAAAAAAAAAAAAAAAAAAAAAAAAAAAAAAAAAAAAAAAAAAAAAAAAAAAAAACAAACAAAAAAAAACTGATGGAGAAATAGTATATTTCCATTACAAAGATAATATGAGAAAATTTATAACCACCAAACCAGCACTCCAAAATATTTTGAAGGACATTCTCAGAAGAGATAACAAGGACTACAACTCTGTGAACACCAACAGAAGGAACCCACCAGGCAAGGCAAGCAATTAAAAAGTAGGATAGTAAAAAAGAGAGAGAGTGAGCTACAGGAAAATAGCATGACAAGGATAAGTCAATACATATTGGTTAGAACCATCAACGTTAATGGACTCAAGTCACCAATCAAAAGACACCGACTGGCAGAATGGATCAAGAAGAGAGATCCAGCAATATGCTGCATATAAAAAACGCATTTAATTCAAAAAGAAGTTCACGGACGGAAAGTCAAAGGATGGAAAACAATACTCCATGCAACAGGATCACGGAAAAAAAGCAAAGGTAGCTATTCTATTTGCAGGCAAAGTGAATTTCAAGCCAAAACTGATTAAGAGAGGTAAGGAAAGTTCTTACATTCCTGTAAAGGAAATAATCCAAGAGGAAGAGATAATGAGAGATAACAATCATAAGCAACAAATATCAGTGCAACCAACTATATAAAACAAATACTAACGGGCATGAAAAATCAAATAAGTCCTAATACAATTGTGTTTTAGGATATCAATACCCCAGTGTCACAATCAACTAGACAAAATAATCAGCAATGAAATATTAGAACTGAACCAAGCTTTTCATAAAATGGACTTAGTAGATGTCTACAGAGAGTTCCAGTCAACATCAGAGTACACATTCTTCTCAGCTGCACATGGGATGTTCTTCAAAATAGACCACATAGTAGCTCATAGAACGTGCTGAAATAAATGCAAAGGAATTGAAATTATACCAGGCATATTATCAGAGCATAGTGCAATGAAATTGGAAATTCATGGCAAAAGAAACCACAAGAACTTCATATACACATGGAAATTAAATAGCACCCTCCCAAACAACCAATGAATCACAGATGAAATTAAAGAAGAAATTAGACAATTTTTACAGTTCAATGGTAATGACAGTACAACATACTGGACCTTATGGGACATAATGAAAGAAGTCTTATAAGGGAAATTTACAACAGTAAATACCCATATCAAGAAAACAGCAAGCGAATATAAACAACTTCATGATGAACTTCAAACTTCTAGAAAAAGAAGAGCAGGCTGAGCCAAAACTCTTAAGAGGGAGGAAATTATAAAGATCAGAGCAGAAATTAATGCATTGGAAATGAAAAACGCAACACAAAGAATAATTGAATTGAAGAGTTGGTTATTTGAGAGATTAAATAAAACTGATAAGCCCTTAGCCAACCTTATACAAAACAGAAAAGGAAAGTCTCAAATCCATGTAATTAGGA
The DNA here is from genome assembly GCA_004363535.1 of Dasyprocta punctata. NCBI lineage: Eukaryota > Metazoa > Chordata > Mammalia > Rodentia > Dasyproctidae > Dasyprocta > Dasyprocta punctata. Next base: position 10,781 of record RJWM01002816.1, read on the forward strand.
ATAAAAAGGGTAAAATCACAACAGATCCTGTAGAAATCCAGAAGATCATCTATACTTACTTTGAAAACTTGTTTTCTAATAAGATGGAAAATGCAGAAAAAATGGACAGATTCCTAGATATGTATGAATTACCAAAGCTGAATCAGGAAGATATAAAAATCCTAAATAAACCAATATCAATTAATGAAATCAAAGATGTAATTAAAAGCCTACCAACAAAGAAAATCCCAGGCCACTGATGAATTCACTAAGAAATTTAGAGAAGACCTAATATCACTATGTGTCAAACTCTTTAATGAAATTGAAAGGGAAGCAATATTCCCAAATTGATTCCTGGAAACAAGCGTTACCTTAGCGCAAAAACTGGAGAAGGACCCAACTAAGAAAGACAATTACAGGTCAATTACCCTGATGAACATACATGACAATATCCTCAATAAGATGCTGGAAAACAGAATGCAGTAAATCATCAAGAAGATTATACATCGTGACCATGTAGGATTCATCCTAGGGAGGCAGGGATAGCTCAACATACATAAATCAATAAAAGTAATGTGCCATATTAACAGAGTCAAGGACAAAAATCACATGATCATCTTAATAGATGCAGAAAAAGCTTTTGACAAAGTCCAATGCCCATTCATGATAAAAAGCCTACAAAAAATTGAAATAGATGATCTTTATCTCAATTTGATAAAAGCCTTGTGTGATAAACCAGTAGCCAACTTTATACTAAATGGGCAAAAACTGAAAAATTTCTCTCTAAAATTAGGAACAAGTCAAGGATGTCCACTGTTTCAACTCTTATTTAGCATTGTCCTGGAAACTTTAGCCAGAGCAATTAGACAAGGGAAAGAAATAAAAGGAATAAAGATAGGAAAGGAAGAAGTTAAACTAGCATTATTTGCAGATGACATGACACTCTCTACATAGAGGACCCCCAAAACTACTAAAACGTGCTAAATTTAATAAGCAAACTCAGTAGCATAGCTGGATACAAAGTCAACAATCAAAAATCAATAGCCCTCCTACACTCGTGTAGCAAACTCACTGAGAGAGAAATCAGGGAAAGAACACCTTTCACAATAGCATCCAAAAAACTGAAATACCTTGGAATCAATCTAATGAAGGATGTAAAAGACCTCTACATCAAAATCTACAGTACTCTGAAGATTGAAGTACTCAAGAAGATTGAAAAGGATATTAGAAAATAGAAAGACATCCCTTGCTCTTGGGTAGGAAGAACCAATATAGTGAAAATGACCTTACTTCTAAATCTGATATACAGATTTACTGCAATCCCGATCAAAATTCCAATAGCATAACTCACAGAATTAGAGAAAAAATTCCTAAAATTCATCTGGAACCAGAAGAGACCTAGAATAGCAAAGGCAATCCTGGACAACAAAGACAAGACAGGCGACATCACAATCCCTGACTTGAAATTATACTATAAAGCTATTGTGAGAAAGCAGCAAGGTACTGGCAAAAACAAACAAACAAACAAACAAAAAACAAAAAAACCCCACAGACTCAAAGATCAAGGGAACAGATTAGAAGATGCAGAAACAACTCCAGATGTGCTGAGCAAATTTATCTTTGCAAAGGTGCCAAGCACATTCATTGGAAGAAAGATAGCCTCTTTAAGAAATGGTGCAAAAAAACTGGCTGTACATATGCTGAAGAATAAATTGGACTCCTATCTTTTATCAGGCACTCAACTAAATTCAGAATGGATCACAGATCTAAATATTAAAACGGAAACCACCAACAGATTGAGAAGATGACCCACGATGTGAGAAAAAATGTTTGCCAGCAGTTCTTCAGACAAAGGATTAGTATCAAGAATATATAAAGAGCACAAAAAAAATCAGACCTCCCAAATTTAACGACTCAATCCAAAACTGGGCACCTGAGATGAATACACACTTCTCAGATGAGGAAATACAACTGGAAACTAAGTATATGAAAAAATGTTCAACATCACTGTTCATTTGAGAGATGCAAATTAAAAAAATACTGAGATTCCACATCACCCTGGAAAGAAAGGCTGTTATCAAGAAATTCACCATTAAGAGATGCTGGCAGGACTGTGGGGAAAAAGAGACTGTTGTCTACTTTTGGTAGGAGTGGTGACTGTTATAACTACTTTGGAAATCAGTGTGGAGATTCCTCAAATATTAGAATTGGAAGGAGTTCCACACTTTGAAGGCCTGCACAGAGAACTCTAGCTAGCAGTGCAGCTTTGTTGGTGCAGCTTTGGCACCTCGCTCAGAACCTAGTAGGGCCCCACCCATTGTCCCCAAACATCCGGGACCTTTGGGAAGTGGCTTGGGTCCCAGTTGGGTGCTGCCCAGTGACTCCAAGTACCTAGCCAACATTCGCACACTGAGTTGCATGCGCCGAAGGCCTGCACAGCGAACTCCACCTAGTGGTGCAACTCCAGTGGTGCAGCTTTAGCACCTCACTTGGAACCTGGTAGGGCCCCACCCAGCATCCCCCAACATCTGGGGAACTTTGGGAAGTGGTTCAGGTCCTGGCTGGCCCCCACTCAGTGACCCCGAGCAACAGGGGAACCTCCTGTGCTGAGTGGCATGAGCTCAAGGCCTGCACAGTGAGCTCCAGCTATCTGTGCAACCTCAGCACTTTGATTAGAACCTGGTAGGGCCACATACAGTGATCCCAAGCAGCTGGGGAGCTTTGGTGTGCTGTGTGGTATGAGCTGAAGGCCTACACAGTATACTCCATCTAGATATTCAACATTGATACACCACTCAGAACCTGGCAGAGTCCCACACAGCAATCTTAAGCAGCTGGGGAGCTTCAGAGTGCCATGTGGGGTGTGCTGAAGGTCCTCACCAGCATACTCCCCCCATTTGAGGGATCTTTGAATGCCACTAGGGACCTAGGGAATACAGGAAAATGACAAAACTAAAGAGCAAAATGCAATCTCAAACCTCCAGCCCATCCCAACCAAGCCTAGGAGACATGAACATAGAAGAAAGTGCAAGACATATACCTGAAACTTCTGAAATGATAGCAACTGAAGTAAACAAACAACTCCATGAAGCTGTAAAGGAACTCAGATTAGAAATAATCTCATAGGTAAAAGAAGAAATGATAAACATAAAAGAAATGCTGAACACATCTAGAGAAGATATAGTAAAAAAATTGAGGAGCAATGCAAAAAGATGGAAACCTGGAATGAACAATTTAAGAAAGAAATAGAAGGCATGAAACAGATTCAAAGAGATATGCAAGGAATCAAAAATTGCTTCAAAAGCTGGCAAAACTGTCTCAGTGAATGTGAAGATAGACTTTCAGATCTCGAAGACAAGAATGCAGTGAGTGAACAGGAATGGAAAAATCTTTAAAAAATAACAATGGATCAGGAAATAATAATTCAACAGTTGCAAGATGATGAAAAGAAAACAATAAAAAATTGATAGGCATCAATGGAAAGAAGGTGACAACACAAATGATAACAAAAGGCTATTTAGAGAAATAATAGCTGAAAATTTACCAAACATGGGAAATGAAACTGAGATACAGATAAGAGGAGCTTATAGAACTCCAATTACCATAACCAAAATAAATCTATACCCAGATATATAATAATCAGCATCCCAGAAATTCAACATAACAGCAGAATATTAAAAGCTGTTAGAGAAAAGAGACAGATCACAGGAAAGTTCATCAGGATCACAGCGGACTTCTCCACACAAACAATGAAGTCAGGAAGAGTATGGAGCAAAGTATTTCAAATCCTAAATGAAAAACACTTCCAAACCAGATTGATGTATCCTGCAAAACTATCTTCAAAACTGATGGAGAAATAAGATAATTTCATGACAAAGAACAGCTGAAGAACTTCATGACCACCAAACAAACCATGCAAAGAATACTGAAAGATATTCCTGATAGACATAAAAGTAACTATAACTCCAAGGACACCAATAGAAAAAAACCACTAAGCAGGGCAAACAATTTAACAGAGGGGAAAGGTAAAGAACCAACAGCAGAAAGATAAAATGATGAAAATAAGCCAATATATATATCAGTTATAACCATTAATGTAAACGGCCTCAACTCACCAATTAAAAGAAACAGACTGGCAGAATGGATCAAAAAACAACATCCAACCATATGCTGTATACAAGAAACCTATCTAACCCAAAAGGAAATTCATAGACTGAAAGTGAAAGGATGAAAAACAATACTTCATGCAACAGTAACCCCCTAAAAAAGCAGGGGTAGCTATCCTGTTTTCAGACAATGTGAACTTCAAACCAGGTATGATCAAAAGAGTTAAATAAGGTCACTACATACTAGTAAGCGGAAAACTTCAAGTGGGCGAGATAACAATCTTAAACATATATGCACCAAATATGGGAGTACCTGGCTATATAAAAAATAATAATAGAAATGAAAAATCAAATAAGTAATAACAATTATAACAGGGGACCTTAACACTCCATTAACAAAAAGAGACAGATCAACTAGGCAGAAAATCAGCAAAGCAAAAAGAGAAATGAGTCGCACTTGTGAACAAATGGGCTTAGTACACATGTACAGAGTGTTCCACCCAACAACATCTGAATATACATTCTTCTCAGCTTCACATGGGACATTCTCTAAAATAGATCATATACTAGCCCATACAACATGCTTAAGTAAATGTAAAATAATTGAAATTATCTCATGCATATTATCTGATCACAGTGCCATGAAACTAGAAATTAATGACAAAAAACCGCAAAAAACTCCATAAACACATGAAGATAAATAATACACTCCTGAAAAATCAATGGGTCACAGAGGAAATTAAAGAAGAAATTAAACAATACATACAAGCAAACAAAAAATACAAATACAACTTACTGGAACCTGTGGGATGCAATGAAAGTGGTGCTCAGAGGGAAATTTGTTGTGATGAATTCCCACATCAGGAAAACAGCACGAACACAAATAAATAACCTGATGCTATACCTCAAACATCTACAAAAGGAGAGCAAGTCAAGCCCAAAGCAAAAAGAAGGGAGGAAATTATAAAGATCAGACCAGAAATTAGCACAATAGATACTACAAAAACAATGCAAAGAATTAATGAATCAAAGAGTTGGTCCTTTGAAAGAATAAATAAAATTGATAAGTCCTTAGCCAACCTTATTTTAAAAAGGAAAGAAAAAACTCAAATTAATGCAGTAAGAAATGAAAAGGGCAAAATTACTACAGAACTTGTGGAAACACAGAAGATCATTAGTACCTACTTTGAAAACCTTTACTCTTGTAGGCTCGAAACCACAGAAGAAATGGACAGATTTCTAGAAACATATGCATTACCAAAGCTGGATAAAGAAGATGTAAAACTGCTGAATAACCCAAATTCAGTTAATGAAATTTAAAATGCAATTAGAATCTTACCAACAAAGAAAAGCACAGGCTCTGATGTATTTACAGCTGAATTCTACAAGAAATTGAAGGAAGACTTAATGCCAACACTCCTCTAACTCTTCAGTGAAATTGAAAGGGAAGCAATTCTCCCTAAATCATTCCTAGAGGGAAGTATTACCCTAATACCAAAACCAGAGAAAGATCCAACCAAAACAAAGAACTACAGGCAGATCTCCCTAATGAATATAGACACAAAAATCCTCAATAAAATATTGACAAACAGAATGCAGCAAGTCATTAAGATTATACACCATGAGCAAGTGGGATTCATCCCAGGAATGCAGGGATGGCTCAACATACACAAATCAATAAATGTAATATGCCATATCAATAGAGCCAAACATAAGCATCACATACATGATCATTTCAATAGATGCAGAAAAAAGCTTTTGATAAAGTTCAGCATTCGTTCATGATAAGAACCCTATGGAAAACTGAAATGAATGGTCTTTACCTCAATCTGATAAAAGTCATCCATGACAAACCAACAGTCAGCGTCTTAATAAATGGTAAAAAATGGAAAGTTTTTACTCTAAAATCAGGAACAAGACAAGGCTTTCCACTATCACCACTCCTATTCAATGTAGTATTGAACACATTAGCCAGAGCAATTAGACAAGCGAGAGAAATAAAAGGAATAAGCATTGGAAAGGAAGAAGTTAAATTATCTTTATTTACAGATAACATGATACTCTACATAGAAGAGTCCAAAAAGTGCATTAAAAGACTACTAGAGTTAATAACAAGTTCATCAGTGTAGCTGGATTCAAAGTCAACACTCAAAGCCCGGCATGGGAGTACATGCCTTTAATCCCTGCACTTGGGAAGCTGAGGTAGGCGGAGTGTTGTGAGTTTGAGGCCATTTTGGGCTACAATGTGACTGCAAGGCCAGCCTGAGCTACATCGTGTGACCCTGTCTCAAAAAAACTAGGGCCAGGAGTTTGGATCAGTGGCTTAAATGCCTTCTTGTCAGGTGCGAGGTTGTGAGTTCAATCCCTGGTGCAAAAATAAATAAATAAATAAATAAATAATAAAAAAATAAAAAAAAACTCAACACTCAAAACTCAATAGCAGGGGGCAGGACAAGATGGCAGAACAGTAAACAGGGTAAGCGGCCACCCTGAAAGATACCATCAAAATGTTGGAATATAGCAACATGGGGAAGACAAGAAGGAGGGAGTAGGGTCCTCTGGACCCAGGAAGAATCTAAAGTGAGAATTTAAGCCCACGGAAAGAATAAAAAGAAGCACTCAAACAAGGAAGGTGGTGGCTGGCAGGGCCTCTGCTCAGAGCGGGACCCACTCTGTGAAAGGAGTTGCTGGAACCTGAGGACACGTGATTAAAGTGCTACAGCCATGGCAGCAGTGACCCTGGAGGCCTCTGCCCAGAGAGGCACCATCGAAGGAGAGTGGCAGTGGACAGGGGGAACAGACCTGGAGGACTAAAACTGGCTGATGGTGAGTGCAGCAAACCCTCAAGAGAGAGCGAGGGACTGGCAGCAATTTTGGGGCTGGAACCACTCCTAGTTGGACACAGTCTCGCAGAAATTGCTCTGATTGAGCCCTGGAGGGTCCCAGCGGGTAACTGTCTTGGTCTGAGGCCACAGTTCCACACACATCATGGGGTGATAGTGGAAGATTCATGGATAACCAGCCTAGGTTCCCAGGTGGCCGGCCCCACCCCCACACAGTGTGCCAGACATTGGGGAGTCTAGGTGGGCTGGGGAAAGGCAGTGGACAGCACTGTAACAGTGCACCCAGTGGTAACTATTAGATATCCACAATCAGCACTGGCTAGAAGAACTAGTCTAACCTTAGAGAAATTACAAGATTCCTGGTACACAACTGTCCAGAACAACCCAGGAATATGTCAAGACAAAGAAGCAAAAGGCAATCTCTGGCCTCCAATCCAGGCAGAACAAATTCAGGGGAAGCAAATGCAGAAAAGGTTGGGAGTCCCACAAGTAAAGTCTCTGAGGTGATGACAACTGAAGTAAAGAAACAACTTCATAAGGCTATAAAAGAAATTAGAACAGAAATACTAAATCAAATAAAAGAAGAAATGAAAAACAGAACAAATGAATTGCTAGGCATCTCTAAAGGAGACATAGATGAAAAAATGGAGCATAGGAAATGAGGGAAACCAGGAATGAACAATACAAAAAAGATTTAGAATACAAGAAATAGATTCAAAGAGATTACCAGGAAATCAAAAACTCCAATGAAAGGTGGCAAAACCACCTGAAGGAAACTAGAGAGACACTTTCAAACCTTGAAGACAGGTTTGCAGCCTGTGATCATAAAAGGAAAGATCTCTTAAAAATAACAAGAAACCTGGAAGTAACAATACAATGGCTGCAAGACAACCCAAAGAAAAACAATTTAAGAATAAAAGGTATGAGTGAAAAAGCAGGGGTCAATACAAATCAAATTAAAAGCCTATTTACAGAAATAATTTCAGAAAACTTTCCAAGCACGGGAACAGGAAAAGACTTTCAGGTAAATGCAACATATAGAACTCCAGCTAAACATGACCAAAACATACCTACACCCATACATATAATAATCAAGATCCCAGAAATTCAGCACGAAGATAGAATATTAAAAGCTATTAGAAAAAAAAAACCAACAGATCACCTACAAAGGAAAACCCATCAGAATCACAACAGACTTCTCAACACAAACCATCAGGTCAAGAAGAGCTTGAAGTGAAGTATTTCAAGCCCTGAAAGAAAACAACTTCCAACCCAGATTGATGTACCCTGCAAAACTATCTTTTAAAGTCAATGGAAAAACAAGATACTTCCACAACACAGAACAACTAAAGGAATTTATGACAACCAAGCCAACTCTACAAAGAATACTGAAGGACATTCTAGAGAGAGATAAAAAAAAGTCCACAGTTCCAGAAACAGCAGCAGAGGGATATCACTAAGCAGACAGTTGAATAATCCATCATCGGGATTTGAGTCCAGTATTGTTTTCAATGAGCTGTTTAGTTTGATCTTATTCTACCTCGACCTGCCTAATTTTATTATATATGATGACATAGACAGTTATTTCAAAAATAACAAAATATATTAGGATAGCCTTTATTGATATTTGATAACCTTGTTTTGAAACCCGGTATTGCTTTCATTGTTCTGTTTTGAATGATTTTAACCTATTTTGGTTTGTTTGATTGTATTATAACAGATGATATAGGCAACTGCTTAGAAGATAATATGAGGCATTATAGAAATCAGCATTGTATTACTATGTATTGCTTCCATTGTTTTATTTGTTATTGGTTTTGTTCTATACTATTTTGTTTGATTATATTAGGCCCGATGGTATGGGCAGTTATTTTGAAGATAACAAGTGGTATTCTAAGGAGAAAGGAGGAAAGAAGAAAGGTAAAAGAAAAAGACATAAATTTATAAATGGGTATACATAGGATAGTTAAAATGACTATATTACTAAATGTTTTTCTATTGAAAAAGAACAGGTAATACCCATATGATTAGATCAATTTTACATGTCTATATCTGCAAATCTGAACAACACCTTTGAAGGTAACAATACGCAATACTACAACTAATGTCAAATTCCAATCATCTCATTTTGTAAACCTATAATGTTATTGTATCTGATTTGTTGTTGCTGTTTGTCTCTTTTGCGTTTTGTTTCTCTTTTCTGTGTCTATTTTCTCTTAAATAAAAAAAATCTCAATAGCATTCTTGTACACAAACAGCAAACTTACTGAGAGAGAAATTATGGAAATTACACCTTTCACAATAGCATCCAAAAAATGAAATACTTAGGAATCAACCTAGCAAAGGATGTAAAAGACCTATACATTGAAAACTATAGTATTCTGAAAAAAGAAATCAAAGAGGATGTCAGCAAATGGAAAGACATTCCTTCTTCATAGATAGAAAGAATAAACATTGTGAAAATGGCCATTCTCCCAAAATTGTTATACAGATTTAGTGCAATCCCAATCAAAATACCATTAGCATACCTCACAGATCTAGAGAAATCATTCCTAAAATTCATCTGGAACCAGAAGAGTCCTAGAATAGTGAAAGCAATTTGAGCAACAAAGGCAAGGCAGGAGGCATCACAATCCCTGAATTGAAGTTATACTACAAAGCTACTATAAAATCAGCATGGTACTGGAATAAAAACAGACCTGAAGATCGCTGGAATAGATTAGAAGATACAGCCACAAATTCAAACACACTCACCCAAATTATATTTGACAAAGTAGCCAAACATGTTCATTGAAAGTAAGATAGCCTCTTTATTAAATGGTGGTGGAAAAACTGGCTTTCCATATGCTGGAAATTAAAACTAGACACATGCCTATCATCATGCACTAAACTAAAGTCAAAATGGATCAAAGATCTAAATATTAAAATGGAGACACTAAATCTGCTGGAAGACTAAGTGGGTAGAAATCTTGAAGACATAGGGGTAGGCAGAGAGTTCATGAACAAAAATCAAACTGCATGGGAAATGCTTTCCAGAGTCAACAACTGGGATCTTCTTATTAAAAAGCTTTTGTATGTCAAAGGAAATCTCCAACAGAGTGAAAAGAAAACCCACAAATGGGGAAAAAGTCTTGATCAACTGTTCCTCAGACAAAGGACTTCTATCTACAACATATAAAGAATTAAAAAAAACAGAGCCCCAAAATTCAAAGACCCAATACAAAAATGGGTATCTGAGATGAATACACTCTTCTCAGCTAAAGAAATATAAATGGCAAACAAATACATGAAAAAAAATTGAAGTTACACTACAAAGCTACTCTAATAAAATCAGCATGGTACTGGAATAAAAACAGACCTGAAGATCACTGGAATAGATTAGAAAATACAGCCACAAATCTGTTCAGTATCATTGATCATTAGAGAATTGCAAATTAAAATAACACTGAGATTTCAGCTCACTCGAGAAATAATGGCCAGGATCCAGAAAACCACCAATTAACAAATGCTGGAGAGGCTATGTGGAAAAAGGAGCTCTTCTGCACTGTTGGTGGGAGTGTAGACTGGTGCAACCACTGCAGAAATCAGTCTGGAGGTTCCTCAAAAAGCTGGGATTGAAAGTCCCATTTTACCCAGCTATTCCACTTCTAGGCATATTTCCAGAAGAATTGAAAGCATCATACCAGAGTGATATATGTGCACCCATGTTTATAGTGGCACAATTTGTGATAGCTAAATCTTGGAAACAACCCAATTGCCCGTCGACAAATGAAACAAAAGAGTGACAAATGTTTGTATTAAAAGTATTCCAATTTTTATATTATTTTTTTATTTAAGGGAAAAAAGACACAGAAAAGAAAACCAAAAAGCAAAATAATCAATCAACAACAGAAAATCCAATACAATAACATTATAAGTTTACAAAACAAGAAGATAGGAATTTAACAACGGTTGTAATATTGCATATTGTTACCTTCAAAGGGGTGGTTTAGATTAACAGATATATGCATGTCAGATTGACCTAATTATATGAGTATTAACTGTTCTTTTTCAATAACTAATGCATTTAGTAGTATAGCCATTTTAGCTATCTTATGTATACCCATATACAAATTTATATCTTTTCCCTTCCTTCTTTCCTCCTTTCCCCTATCCCAATTACTTTTCCTCCTTGAGCAGTTTCTTACCACTGCACAATATTCATTGTAAATTTTGGAACTTATATACTTTTGCAGTTTCTTACACTAGGGAGACAATAGGGTATTTACACATGGGGGTTTGATTTATTTCACTTATGAGTATGGTCTCAAGTCATGTCTATTTACTTATAAAAGTCTTGATGTAATCTTTCTTGATAGTTGAGTAGTACTCCATTGCATAAAAACACCACATCTTTTTTTGTCCTTTCCTTGATTGATAGACATTTTGGGTCTTTCCAAGATTTGGCTATTACAAATTGGGTTGCTACAAACATGGGTGCACAAATATCATTGGGGTATGATGTTTTCTTCTGGGAAAATGCCCAGAAGTGGGATAGCTGGGTCAAATGGAATCTCTAATCCTAGCTTCTTGAGGAATCTCCACACTGATTTCCACAGTAGTTGCACCAGCCTACACTCCCAACAACAGTGCAGAATTCCTTTTTCTCCACAGCCTCTTCAGCATTTGTTATTGAATGATTTCTTGATCTTGGCCATTCCTTCTAGGGTGAGATGGAATCTCAGTGTTGTTTTAATTTGCATTTCCCAAATGACCATTGATGTTGAACATTTTTTCATATATTTGTTTGCCATTTGTATTTCATCCTTTGAGAAGTGAGTATTCACCTCAGATGCCCATTTTTTGATTGGGTACTTGAATTTTAGGGGCCTGATTTTTTTTTAATTCTTCATATGTTTTAGAGAGAAGTCCTTTGTCTGAGGCACAGTTGACTAATATATTTTCCTAATTCATGGGTTTTCATTTCACTCTGTTGGTGATTCCCTTTCACATGCAAAAACTTTTTAATAAGATGAGATCCCAGTTGATTCTGAGAAGTATTTTCCATGCAGTTTGGTTTTTTGTTCATGAACACTCTGCTTACCCCTATGTCATCAAGATTTTTACTTACTTTGTCTTCCTGTAGATTCAGTGTTTCTATTTTAATATTTGATTTTTGATCCGCTTTCACTTTAGTTTACTCCATGGTGATAGACATGGATCTAGTTTTATTTTACAGCATACGGAAAGCCAGTTTTTCCAGCGCCACTTATGAAAGAGACTATCTTTCTTTCAATGTTTATGTTTGGTCCCTTTGTCAAATATAAGTTGGCTGAGTGTGTTTGTAGTTGTGGCTGTAACTTGTAATCTATTCCATTGGTCTTCAGGTCTGTTTTGATTCCAGTACCATGCTGATTTTACCACAGCAGGTTTGAAATATAGTTTCAAGTTGGGGATTGTGATGCCTCCTGTCTTACTTTTGTGGCTCAGAATTGCCTTTGCTATTCTAGGTCTCTTATGGTTCCAGATGAATTTTAGGGATGATTTCTCTAGATCTGTGAGGTATGCAAGTGGTATTTTGACTGGGATTGCATTAAATCTGTATAACAATTTTGGGAGAATGGCCATTTTCACAATGTTTGTTCTTCCTATCCATGAACAGGGAATATCTTTCCATTTTCTGAAATCTGCTTTGATTTCCTTTTTCAGAATAATGTAACTTTCTCTGTGTAGACATTTTGCTTCTTTTGTTAGATTGATTCCTAAGCATTTCATTTTTTTGGATGCTATAGTGAATGGTGTGGTTTCTCTTATTGCTCTCTCAGTGAGCTTGTTGTTTGTGTACAAGAATGCTATTGGTTTTTGAGTATTGACCTTGTATCCAGCTACATTACTCACTTTGGTAATTACAACTAGAAATCTTTCAATGGGTTTTTGTGGATCTTCTATGTAGAGTGTTATATCATCTGCAATAATGATAATTTAACTTCTTCCTTTCTTATCCTTATTCCTTTTATTTCTCTTTCTTGTCTAGTTGCTCTGGCTAATGTTTCCTAAACTAGATTGAATCAGAGTGGTGATAATGGACAACCTTGTCTTGTTCCTGATTTTAGGGTTGAAAGTTTTCAGTTTTTCTCCATTTAGTAAGATGTTGGCTGTTGGTTTATGATAAATGGGTTTTATCAGGCTGAGGTAGAGACCACCTATTCTCATTTCCGGTAGGGTATTTATTATGAATGAGTGTTGGATTTCATTGAAAGATTTTTCTGCATCTATTGAGATGACCATGTGATTCTTGCTCTGTTGATATAGTGTATTACATTTATTGATTTGCATACATTGAAACATCCCTGCATTTCTGGGATGAATCCCTCTTGATTGTGGTATATAATGTCCCTGATGATTTGCTGTATTCTATTTGCCAGTATTTTATTGAGGATTTTTGCATCCATGTTCATTAGGGAGATTGGCCTGTCATTTTCTTTTTTGGTTGAGTCTTTCTCTGGTTTTGGTATTAGGGCAATACTTGCTTTCAGGAATGAGTTAGCGAGAATTGCTTCCATTTCCATTTCATTGAAGAGTTTGAGGTGTGTTGGCATTGAGTCTTCCCTAAATTTCTTGTAGAATTCACCAGTGACCTGGGCTTTTCTTTGTTGATAAGGTTCTAATTGCATTTTCAATTTCATTAGCTGAAATTGGGTTATTCAATAGTTTTACATCTTCTTGATTCAGCTTTGGTAATTCATATGTTTCTAGGAATCTGATCATTTCTTCTGTGTTGTCGAACCTATGGGAGTAAAGATTTTTGAAGTAAGTATTGATGATCTTCTGTATTTCCACACGGCCTGTAGTGATTTCACCCTTTTAATTTCTCATTGCATGGATTTGAGCTTTTTCTTTCCTCTTTTTAATAAGGTTGGCTAGAGGTTTTTCAATTTTATTTATTTTTTCAAAGAACCAACTCTTTGATTCATTAATGCTTTGTATTGTCTTCTTTGTTTCAACTGCATTAATTTCTGGTCTGAACTTTATGATTTCCTCCCTTCTTTGGGCTTGAGTTTCTCTTCATTTTCTAGAGGTTTGAGGTGCAGCATTAGGTTGTTTATATGTGTTCTTTCCATTTTTCTGATGTGGGAGTTTAGTGCTGTAAATTTCCTCTGAGGACTGCTTTCATTGTATTCCACAGGTTCCAGTAAGTAGTATTTGCATTTTTGTTCAATTGTAGATATTGTTTAATTTCTTCTTTAATTTTTTCTATGGCCCATTGATTGCTTAGGAGAGTCTTGTTTAATTTCCATGTGTTTATGTGGTTCTTGTGGGGTTTTTTTTACATTAATTTCTAATTTTGTTGCTTTATGATCAGATAATATGCATGGAATTATTTCAATTCCTTTCCATGTACTTAAACATGTTCTGTGGGCTAGAATATGATCTATTTTAGAGAATGATCCATGTACAGTGAAGGAGAATTGTATTCTGGTATTGTTGGGTGGACCACTCCATACACATCTACTAGGTCCATTTGTTTACAATTTTGATTCAGTTCTGTTATTTCTTTTCTAATCTTTTGTTTGGTTGATCTGTCTCTTTGTGACAATGCAGTGTTAAGGTCCCCTGTTATAAATGTATTATTGTTCATTTGATTTTCCATATCTATTAAGATTAGTCTTACATAGTTCGGTGCTCCCATATTTGGTGCATATATATTTATGATCGTAATCTCTCCCTCTTCAAGTTTTCCCCTAACATGTATGTACTGACCTTCTTTTTCTCTTGTGGTCATTCTTGGTTTGAAATTCACATTGTGTGCAAACAAAATAGCTACTCCTGCTTTTTTCTGGGTTCTTTTTGCCAGGACCTAGAACGTGATGGTGTCGAATTCAGAACCTCTGCAAAGGAGGTGGCTAGCAGAGACACACCTACAGTGTGTGACACTGGGGCCTTGTCCCTGGCTGAGTAGTGTTCAGAATCTCCAGGACCCAGGCAGCTAGGCAGAGTGTACCCCGGAGTGTGGCACCAGCAGGACCTTGCATCTGGCTCCAAGGAGTTCAGAGCCTCTGGAGCACAGGGATAGCCAGAGCACACCCCTGGCATATGGTGCAGGGGGTCTTGCTCCTGACTGAGCAAAGTTTGCAACCTCCAGGGCCTGCTGCACTCCTGATCTATGGAGCTGGGGCCTTGTGCTTTGATGGGTAGAGTTCAAATTCTCCAAGACCCTTCTTCTATGCTGGTTGCTCCCTGATGAGTGGATCTGGGGGTCTGGGCTGGGCTGGACTCAGTACCTCTGTGTCCTGTGAGGCTGGCCAGTCATTCCCTTAATGGATTGCACTGGGACACTGGGCTGATCAGAGCACAGATCCTCTGTGCAGATAGTGAGGACTCACTCCTGGAGTGTGGTACTGGGACCTTACACCTGGCTGGGTGTAGTTCAGAATCTCCAGGACCCAGGCAGCGAGGCAGAGTGCATCCCAGAGTATGGCACCACTAAGACCTTGCATCTGGCGGTGAGGAGTTCAGATCCTCTGGAGCACAAGGCTAGCCAGAGTGTGCCCCTGGCATGTGGTGTGAGAGCCTTACTCCTGGCTGGGTGGAGTTTGCAACCTCCAGGACCTGCCGTGTAGAATTGATTTTATTATGAGTGATGGTATGAACAGCTATTTTGAAGAAAATGTGACATTATGATAGAAATTGCTGATTTCCTATCATCTTGTTTTGAAGTCCAAGAATGCTTTTATTCTTTGTTTTGATTGGTTTTAGTCTGTTTTCTATTATTTGATTTCAATATGTTTGAAGGTATGGACAACTATTTTGAGGAAAACAAGAGACATTATGGTAGCTATTGTTGGTTTCCTATTGTCTGGTTTCAAAGGTCCGCAATGCTTTCACACTTTTGTTTTGATTAATTTTATACTATGTCATTTTGTTTGAACTTATTGAGTCTGAAGGTATGTACAGAGATTTGAAAGAAAACAAGAGTCATTATCCTAGTCACTGTTGATTTCCTGGTGTCTTGTTTTGAAGTCCTGTGCTACTTGCATTGTTCTGTTCTGATCTGCTTTGCTCTGCTTTGTTTTGTTTTATTAACTTTAAAATTAAAAGGTAGGATTGGAGGTCCCATTTGACCCAGTTATTCCCCTTCTTTGTATCTTCTAAGAAGAATTAAAAACATTGTACCACCCATTTTTATAGCAGCCCAATTTGTAATAGCTAGATGTTGGAAACAACCTAAATGCCCATAAACCAAAGAATGGATAAAAAACATGTGATATTTTTATACAATGGAGTTGTACAGAACCATAAAGAAGGATAAACTTGAGACTGTTATAGGTAAATGGATGCAATTAGAGACGATACTCATAAGTGAAATAAAACAGACTTGCACGTGCAAACATTGTATTGTCTTCCTATTGTGCAAAACTGAAAGAAATTATATGTTATATATACATATGTATAATAGTTAATATTGTTATGTTACTAGTTTCTCTTAGTTCATTGAAAAGAATAGGTTGTTTTAATATTGCTTGGACAATTAAATAAAGGTATCTTGTACTCTGCATTACTAATTTAAAGATAACAATGCACAACGTACTAAACATTGTTAAACTAATTATCATGTTTTGAAATTTTTTCTCTTTAAAATAAAAAATGTAAAATTGGCATACAGTTTTAAAATTAAGGATAGTTTTGTTTCATTTTTAAAATATATTTTTACTTTTATGTGACACAGTAATTGTACAAAATTATGGGGCATGGTATGACATTTCAATATGCATATACAGTGTGTAATTATCAGATGAGAGAAACTGGCACATCCATCACCTCAGACATGCTTCATTTTTTTGTGTTGGAAACATTCAAAATTCTCTCTACTAGGTATTTTGAAATATTCAGTTAATTGTTGTTAACTACAGTTTCCTATAGAAGATTAAAAATTATTGCACCAAACCAACTGCACCCCTTTGCTAATAAACCATGCTTTTTCCATCCCTTCCTCCCTGCTTCCCTTCCAGACTCTGATTCTATTCTCTACTTCTTTAAGATCAGCTTTTCTAGATCACGCATATGAGTGAGAACATGTGGTATTTGTCTTTATGTGCCTGGACTATTTAATTGAACATAATGTCCTCTAGGTTCATCTCTGTTGCCATAAATGACAGCATTTTCTTCTGTATGGTTTAATAGTATCCCCTTACATACATATACCACATCTTTTAATCCATTTATCTGTTGATGAACACATAGGTTGATTCCATATTGTGACTATTGTGATAAATACTGCAATAAACCTGAATGCATATGTCTCTTCAGCATACTGATTTCAGTCGCTTCAGATATGTACTAGGTAGTTGAACTGCTGGGTCATATGGTAGTTTTAGTACAGTCCTCATAATGTTTTCCATAGTAGTTATACTGATTTATATCCCTACCAACAGTGAATCAGAGTTCCCTTTTCTCCACAGTAGATGGCAATGACTATTTCATCTGTAACTTGACACTTCTTCATATTTTGCTTCACTGTTCCCCTGCCCCTGCCACTATTCCCCTCAACTTCTCATCCTACCTCCTCAAATCTTCTCCTTTTATTCACTACTTCTAACTTTTTTGGGTACAAAGGAATCTGTGCCTCCTGACTAATTTGTAATTATCTTCAGTCTTGCCTCCCATACCCAGCACACACTAGACATGATGCTCAGTTCAAACTTAAAACCAAATTTCCCCTCATCCTTTTTACTGTAAAAATTTCTAATCATAGAAAGAAGTTGAGAAAGTTATTCAATGAGTATTTATATATTCTCCCTCCAGATACAACACATACAAATATTTTTCCATATTTGCCTTCTTTCTCTTATTCAACATTATGGTATTTTATTCCTAATATTTCTGTATGCATACCCTTAGAATGACAAATTTCTAAATTTTGCCACCAAAGATAATGATCACGCTTTAAAAAGTATGAACATTTTCATAATGTCTTCTAATTTCCAGTCCCTAAGTGTGGTTGTTTAAAAAATGGCCCACAAATTCTTTGCTATTGTTATGATTTATATTTAGATATCCTCCAAAGGCCATACACATACAGGTAGGGATTTTGTGATGGTGGTTGGATCATGGGGGCATGACATTCGTCAGTGGATTATTTACTGATGATTTTATAGGAAAATGTGATGTTGGGAGGTAAAGTTTGATTGGAAAAGGTAAGTCACAGGGCAGGTGGCCTGTAAGGGTATATTTCACTCTCTCCTTCCTTGATCTCTCTCTCTGCTTCTTGAATGCCATGTGAAGAGCAATTGTCCTCTACCATACCCATCTGCCATGTCATTTACCTTGGACTTAGCTAATTTTAGACTGAAACCTCTGCAAACTGTTAGCCAAGATAAACCTTTCCTCTTTGTAGTTGTGGGTATCAGGTATTGTGCCTCAGACATGAAAAAGTAACTGACACAGATATTTTCATCAGAGAAATGGGATCATTGGTATGATGCTACCTGATCATGTGATTCAGAAGCCTTTGGAAGAGATTAGAAAGATTAGGAGATGCTACCTGAAGAAACAGTCATAGAATGCAGTGAACTGAGTTTGATGAGGGATTCTGGAAGGAGACCAGAAGACCAGAAAATTGATCACGATGGAGCCAAAAAAGACCAGGCTCAAGAGATTGCACTTGGGAAGAACAACTACATTGGCAGTTGGACTCCAGGCCACATCTGTTATACTGGAACAGAAAATTTGTCTGCATTTTGCTCATGTCCAGAGACTTCATGAGAGACTGAGATTAAGGGTAGTAGGCTATTTAATGTGGTGCTAGAAACTTCATGGCAGCCAAATATTCGGGCTGTGACTTGAGTACTGCTGGGGCCTTTTAACCAGCTCTAAATTGTGATTCAAGAGCAAACAGGCCAGTAGAATGATTTGAAAGTTTGGAGTTTGGCCAGAAAGGAAGCTTTGGTAAAGTTGGGACCTGCAAAAATGGAGCAGAGAAAAACTTGGTTGCTGTAAGACTAGCACTGAAAATAAGCCAAGTACTTTAGCATGGGACAATAAGAAAAATTCTGAGAGGGAATGTGAGGAAACAAGGCTTTCCCCTTTGCAAGCTCCAACTTGCAAAGTGAAAGACTCTTCTTTGAGAAGAGGACCCCAGCATCCTATTCTCCAGAATGGCAGCGACCCAGGGAATTGAAATTGATTCCTCAGGAATCAGCTCACCATGTTCAGCAGTCCACGTGCTCAGAGGCCTTTGCAACAACCATCAAGATGCCAAAGGCTCAATTACTGCTCCAGCTGGCAACAAACTTTGGTATCATCAACATGGTGATGGTTTAAGGTGCATGCAGGCACAGGCAGGCACATGCAAGGTCAGGGAAGCTTCCAGTCAAATTACAGAATAAAGTCTGGAAAGCCAAGCAATATGTCCCTGAGGGAAGTGTGAAAAGCTGCGTGATGCCAAAAATGCAATGGAGAGTCTTGGGAAAGCCAGGAATATGGACTGTCTGAGGAAAGTCACAAAGGGTGGACAAAGTTGACCCAAGAGAGAAGCCATGAGGACCACAACCAGCAGTAGTGCTGTAGTTGTGGGGGGCAGCCAAGTCCTTTGGAGTCCACTTTCACCACAGATTGCCCTGGGTGCTGGACATAGAATTGTAGGATTTAGTGTTTGCCCCACTGGATTTCAGTCTTGCTTTTGTCCCATTTATTTCTAGCCTCCTATTTCTATCTTTTGGAATAGGAATATTTATCCTGTACCATTATATGTTAGAAGGGTTTAACTTTCTTTTCATTTTTTGTAGGCACTTGCAAATAAAAGTTTGCCTTAAGTCTCAGAGAAGACTTTATATTTGGACTTTTCAGCAATATTGAAACTGTTGGGACATTAGCAACTCTTAGAGATAGATTAAATGCATTTTGTATGAAAGGATGGATGCGAGTGTTTTGGGGACCAGGGGCAAAATGTTATGGCCTGTTTCCAGATGACTCCCCAAATCCCCATGCGCTTATAGTGATATAGGTAAAATATAACTCCTGACATGCCAGATGTCGGATGTGCTGAGTTCATATCCCCCTAAATCAAAGAATGAATTTGAAGGAACAGTGGAGGTTAAGAGTAGAAATGATTTATTGAGAGATAGGTCCTGAGAGACAGGAGGAGTCCTAAAAGTGGATTGCCACAGAGGTCATTTCTCCAAGAATGTTTTATAGAGCAAAATCACAAGGTGAGGTACAATATCAGTCAAACTATAATCAATAAATATGATTATAAGTATAGTCACTTAGTTAATATTGATCCAACAGGGAAGTGGAGCATGTAGCCAGGGGATATGACTAACATCATTAACTTCAGATTGTGTATGACTTCTGAAATGGAACTTTTTGGGGAAGGGATGGTCCAGATGTTCTGGACACCCATCCAGCTGTCTGATGCATATCTGGACTTAATGGACTGGGAGGTACTAATTGTAATATAATTTCATTTTTCCGTTCATCCCTTAAGAAAGTATGCAAGTTTGGCTATTGTGACTTTATCTCGAGGCCTTGCTTTCTTCAGTTGCACCTGCAACCACAGTTTTGATGTGTTCTCATCTTCTTCACTGGCTTTCTTGAATGCCTGTCCCTGTCTAGCTGCCTATCAGTTTCTACCTAACTTATCTGCCTATTATATTAGGTGGGGTTTTGGGGAGGTCATTGAATCATGGGCATATGATACTCATCAGTGGGTTAGTCCACTGATGAGTTTATAGCTAAATGCAATGTTGGGAGATGAAGCCAGGTTAGAGGAGGTGGGTCACAGCAGGTATGGCCTGGAAGGTTGTATCTTCCATCCTCCTCCCTTAATCTCTCTGCTTCCTAACTGCCATGTGATCATCAAGCTTTCTCTGCCCTGCCCCTCTACTACACCACCCTGCCTTGGATACAGCAGACTACAGAGTGAAACCTCTACAAACTGTGAGCCAAAATAAACCTTTCCTCCTTATTTTGTGGGTGTCAGTATTGTGTCTCAGTGATTCAAAAGTAAGATAGATAATTCTCCTTTCAAGAAACAGAGACTACTTTCCTGCCCTATTGTTTCATTCTCTTTATTCCTTCTTTTCTTTATTTTATTCTCTCTCTATCCACTCCACCACTTGTTTATTCTAGAGGCAGTTAGTTGCCATGTTGTAGGACACTCAAGCAGCTTATAAATAGGATCTTATATCAAGGAACTGAGACCTCTAGCAAATAGCTATGTGATTGCAATTGAGAGCAGATCTTCCAGCTCTGATCAAGTTTTTAAAAGGCTGAACTCTTGATGGCATTCTAATTTTCACCATGTGAAAGATGCTAATCCAGAATCATCCAGCTAAGGCACTCACAAATTTTTCATGTATGAAAATTGTGAGATGATAAATGTTTGTTGCTTTAAGCCACTAATTGGCAGAAATAGATAATTAATAAGATATTGAAATTACCTCATTGTCACATGAATGTCTTATTTGTACATTGGGTTTTTTTTAAAGAAACATCCTAGTTTTGCACATATGTTCGCTATTTCTTCAGTTCCTATTAGACTGGAGCAGTCTTCATTTGTGTTTTTTCAGAATATTGACTTAGACAAGAGTCCAGGATAGTCACTATCTTCTGCATTTAGCATTTGGAAATCATTTCTTTTTGGATTCATTTAACTGATTCTTCTTTACCTTCTGTACCCTGTAGTCTGTAAATTTCATTAAAGGTTGATTGATTTCCAGTTAGATACATTGACAAGAATATTTCATAAGAATTCATTGGTAATGCTGTGTAGTTTATATTGCATTATAATATGGGGCAATAATATTGAATTTTCTCTCCATTGTTTATATCCAGCTTGATTATTCAGTCAAGGTGATTACCATCAAGTTCTTCCATATAAAAGTAAGATGCTTATTTTTACAATTAGTAAGAAATTTAATTTGTCACTGTAAGAATGCCCTGCTCCATAGCAATCTCCTGTGTGTGTGTGTGTATTTATTGATGAAATTTACCTGCATTAATTATCACATTGGAAGATGTAAAATGTGATTTTCCTAATTATATCATTTCTTCTACATTTATTACCTGGTATTCATCTGCACAGAAATTTCCTCCATTCACCCTTCTCCTTTTTTTCCTTTCTTCCTTGTACTCCTGGGCTATCATTATAAGCTCGTAGATATTTTTTCATTTCCTGGCTTACAATATAATGTATCAATTTTCTGATTTGTGGCCAAATTGTCAAGTTGTTCTATCCTACAATACATACAAAACAAACTTATTTATGTAGTCTAAAACTCATGAGAAAAGTTTAAGATTGTAAAGAATATATACAGCAAAACATGTAGAATAGTGGAATCAGAGATTTGTGTTCAGAGTTGCTTGACCATAAAAGCAAACAACTTCCAAACCAGATTAGAATATTTTGCAAAACTTTCTATCAAAGTAGATGGAGAAAAAAGGGGCATTCTATGAAAAAGAAAAACTTAAGAGATACATGAATACCAAACAGCACTCAAGAAAATACTCAAGAATATTGTAGACAATGACACCAAAATGAAAAAGTAAAAAACTTGGATGGAATGAATACATCAAGTAAGGCAAATAGACAAGCAAAAAAGAAACAAAAACTAAAGAAGTTATCAACAGAAAAAGAACACAGTGTTAGGAATAAATCAACACTTTACAGCATTAACTCTCAATAATAGCAGCCTCAACTCCATAATTAAATGGCATAGAATGACAGACTAGATCAAAAAACAAAATCCAACAGTCTGTTCCTCTTAAGAAATACATATAATCGAAAAAGATATTCATACATTAAAAATCAGAAGATAGAAAACAACATTCGTGCATCAGAACCTTGAAAGCAAGCAGGGACAATAATTTTATTTTCAAAGTAAATGCCAAAAGCCTGGCATGGTGGTGCACTCCTGTAAACCCAGCGCTCAGGAGACTGAGTCAGAAGGATCATTGCAAGTCTGAGACCGGCCTAGGCTACAAAGTGAGACCAAGGCCAGCCTGAACTGCATAACAAGACTGTCTAAAAAAGACAAAATAAATAAATGAATAAATAAATGTCAAGCTAAAATTGATCAGAAAAGGTAAAGTATGTTACTATATACTAGGTAAGGGAAAAATCCAACAGGAAGAGATAGTAATTGTAAATATATGTGCAATGAATACTGGAGTCCCTATCTTGATAAAAACTACCGCTTCACACAAAAAGCCAAATAATGTATCTGCAAATCATAATTTGACTTCTTCCTTTTTTATCTTTATTCCTGCTATTTCTTTCTTCTGTGTAATTGTTCTGCACCTGTGTCCAGAACTATATTGAATAGGAGTAGTGATAGTAGCCATCCTTGACTTGTTCCTGAATTTAGAGTGAAAGCTTTCAGTTTTTAACCATTTAGTATGATGTTGGCTGTTGGTTTGTCATAGATGGCTTTTCTCAGATTGAGATAAAGACTATCTATTCCAATTTTCTGTAGTATGTTTATAAAAAATCGGTGTTAGACTTTATCAAATGCTTTTTTTGCATTTACTGAGATGACGATGTGATATTTGTCTTTGGCTCTGTTCCAATGGTGTATTACATTAATTGATTTGTGTATTTTGCACCATCCCTGCATCCCTGGGATGAATTCTACATAGTCATTTTGTGTTAATCTTCTTGATGATGTGCTGCATTCTGTTTGCTAATGTTTTATTGAGGATTTTTGGGTCTATGTTCATTGTCCTGCAGTTTTCTTTTTTGGTTGAATGCTTCTCTCTCTTTTTTTTATCAAGGTAATAATTGAAGGGCCCAAAATCTCCACCAAAAGACATCTACATTCAGAAACAAAGCTAGGTAGCATAGCTGGATAAAGAAATCAACACTCAAAAATCAATAGCATTCCTGTACACAAACAACAAACTCACTGAGAGAAAAATTAGGGAAATAACACCTTTCACAAT
This sequence comes from Dasyprocta punctata, assembly GCA_004363535.1. Classification (NCBI taxonomy): domain Eukaryota; kingdom Metazoa; phylum Chordata; class Mammalia; order Rodentia; family Dasyproctidae; genus Dasyprocta; species Dasyprocta punctata. The sequence goes on from RJWM01002816.1 coordinate 34,629, forward strand.
AGCAAAAAAAGGATTACTTAGGAATCAATCTAGTGAGAGAAGTAGAAGATGTTTACATTGAAAACTACCATACTTTGAAGAAGGACCTGGAAGAGGATATCAGAAAATGGAAAGATATCCCTTGCTCTTGGGTAAGAACAAGCATAATGAAAATGGCTATACTTCCAAAATTCTTGTACAGTTTTAATGCAATTTTGATTAAAATACCAGTAACATGACGCATGGAACTAGAGAAAACATTCCTAAAATCTATTTGGAACCATAAGACAAATAAAATAGCAAAAATAATTCTGGACAACAAAGGAAAGTCAAGAGGCATCCCAATACCTGACTCAAGATTATACAACAAAGCTATGGTGGTAAAATCAGCATGGCAGCACTCAGGAGGCTGAGGCAGGAGGATCACTGTGAATTTGAGGCCAGTCTTGGCTATATAGTGAGTTCAAGGTCAGCTTGAATTGAAAAGTGACCTTGTCTCAAAAAACAAAAATAAATGAATAAAAAACAATAAAATGAAAATAAATAAAATGAGGATGGTCCTGGCCAAACAAAACAAAACAAAACAAAACAGACTGTAGGATCCATGGAACAGATTAGAAGATGCAGAGAAAACCTGAAATACATTCAGTCACCTTATCTTTGATAGATGGGTCAGACACTAACACTGAAAGAAAGAGCCTTTTAAAAATTTTTACTTGAAAAACTGACTTTTGACATGCAAAAGACTAAAAATAGACTGATGTCTCTCACCATACACTATAATTGAAATGGATCAAAGACCTAAATATTAAAACAGAAACACAAAATATACTGGAAGAGAAAATCATTAGAAATTTTGAAGACATAAGTGTAGGCAAAGACCTTATGAAGAAAATCCTGATTGCATGAAAAATTTTAGAAACAATCAACAACCCGGAACTCACCTTATAAAAAAGATTTTGCACCACAAAAGGAATCACCAACAACATAGCATGGGTGTAAAGACATCCCACAGACTGGGAAAAAATTTTAGCCAGCTCTTTCTCAAACAAAAGACTGATATCTAGAATATGCAAAGCACTGAAAAAAAATTAGACTACCCCCCAAATTTAAAGACCCACTTCAAAAATGGACATTTGAGATAAATACACACTTCTCAGACAAAGAAGAAAAAACCATAGATAAATACATGAAAGAAATATTTAACACCACAGATCATTTAAAAGATGCAGATTAAAACAAGTCTGAGATTCCCAATCTCACTACAGAAAGAATGGCTATTATGAAGAAATAAACCATTAACAAATACTGATGGGGCTGTGGAGGAAAGGAACAATTCTCCACTGTTTGTGAGAGTATACACTAGTGCAACCACTGTGAAAAGCAGTGTGGAGATTCCTGAAAAAAACCTAGGACTAGAGTTCCCATTTGACTCAGCTATTCACTTTCTTGGTATCTACCCCAAAGAGTTAAAAGCATCATACCATGGTGGTATGCACACTCGTGTTTACAGCAGCGCAGCTCATAATAACTAAACCTTGGAAACAGCTCAAATGGCCATCAACCAATGAATGGATGAAAAAGATTTTTTTACACAATGGAGTACTACTGCCATAAACAAGGATGAACTTGAGTCATTTATTGGTAAATGCATGCATTTTGAGACTATACTCTTTTTTTATTTTGAGAAAAAAGACACATAAAAGAAAGAAAAAAAGAAAAAAAGAAAAACAAAGGACAATAGCAAATCCTCAACAGTAACATTATAAGTTTACAAAACAAGATGATAGGAACTTGACAATGGTTGCAATAATGCATATCGTTACCTTCAAAATGGTTGTTTACATTAACAGATACAGACATGTAAAACTGATATAATCATATGAGTATTAACCATTCTTTCTCAATAACTAATACATTTAGCAGTATAGATATTTTAGTTATCTTACATATACATATATACAGATGTATGTCTTTTTCCTTTTCCCTTCCTTCTTTCCTCCTTATCCCTTTCCCAATAACTTTTGCTCTTTGAGCAGTTTCTTCCCTTACAGAGTATTTATTGTAGATTTTGGATCATATATACTGTTTCAGTTTCATACACTAGGGAGACAATATGGTATTTACACATGGGGGTTTGATTATCTCACTTAGGAGTATGGTCTCAAGTCATGTCCATTTACTTATAAAAGTCTTAATGTAGTCTTTCTTGATAGCTGGGTAGTACTCCATTGAATAAAAACACCACATCTTTTTTATCCATACCTTGATTGATGGGCACTTGGGTTGCTTTGAACATTTGGCTATTACAAACTGGGTTGCCATAAACATGGGTGCAGAAATATCACTGTGGTATGATGTTTTCAGTTCTTCTGGGGAAATGCCCAGAAGTGGGATAGCTGGGTCAAATATGATCTCTAATCCTAGCTTCTTGAGGAATCTCCACACTGATTTCCACAGCGGTTGCACCAGTCTACACACCCACCAACAGTGGAGAAGAGTTCCTTTTTCCCCACAGACCCTCCAGCATTGGTTATTGGTTGACTGTTTAAACCTGGCCATTCTTTCTGGAGTGAGATGGAATCTCAGTGTTATTTTAATTTGTATTTCCCAAATGACCATTGATGTTGAACATTTTTTCATATATTGATTTGCCATTTGTATTTCTTTTTCTGAGAAGTGTGTATTCATCTCAGATGCCCATTTTTGGATTGGGTCCTTGAATTTTAGGGACCTGAATTCTTCTAATTCTTTATATATTTTAGATAGAAGTCCTTTGTCTGATGGACAATTGACTAAGATATTTTCCCAGTTCATGGGTTTTCTTTTCACTCTGTTGGAGATTTCCTTTGACATGCAGAAACATTTTAGTAAGAGGACATCTCAGTTGTTGATTTTCGGAAGTGGTTCCCGTGCAGTTTGATTTTTTTCTTGAGCTCTCTGCCTACTCCTATGTCATCAAGATTTTTTCCTACTTTCTCTTCCAGCATATTTAGTGTCCCTGTATTAATATTCAGACCTTTAATCCATTTTGACTTTATTTTAGTGCATGGTGATAGACATGCATCTAGTTTTAGTTTACCGCATATAGAAAGCTAGTTTTTCCAGCACCATTTGTTAAAGAGGCTACCTTTCTTCCAATATACGTGTCTGGCCTCTTTGTCAAAGATGAGGTGGCTGAGTGTGTATCAGTTGTGGCTGTATCTTCTAATCTATTCCATAGATCTTCAGGTCTGTTTTGATGCCAGTACCATGCTGATTTTACCACAGTAGCTTTGTAATATAATTTCAAGCCATAGATTGTGATGACTCCTGCCTTACCTTTGTTGCTCAGAATTGCATTTGCCATTCTATGCCTCTTATGGTTCCAGATGAATTTCAGGAATGATTTCTCTAGATCTGTGAGATATGCAAGTGATATCTTGATTCAGATTGCATTAAATCTGTATAGAATTTTGGGATAATGGCCTTTTTCACGATGTTTGTTCTTCCTATGCATGAACAGGGAATATCTTTCCATTTTTGGAAATCTTCTTCAATTTCCTTTTTCAGAGTAATGTAATTTTCACTGTATAGATTTTTACTTCCTTTGTTATCTTGATTCCTAAGTATTTCAATTTTTTTGGATGCTATAGTGAAGGATGTTGTTTCTCTTATTTCTCTGTCAGTGACTTTGTTGTTTGTGTACAAGAATGCTATTGATTGTTGAGTGTTCACCTTGTATCCAGGAACATTACTGAATTTGGTTATTACATCTAAAAGTATTTTAATGGATTTTTGGAGGTCTTCTATGTAGAGTATTATATCATCTGCAAATAGTGATAATTTTACTTCTTCCTTTCCTATTTTTATTCCCTTTATTTCTTTCTCTTGTCTAATTGCTCTGGCCAATATTTCCAGAACTATATTGAATAGGAGTGGTAGTAATGGACATCCTTGGCTTGTTCCTGATTTTAGATAGAAAGTTTTCAGTTTTTCTCCATTTAGTAAGATGTTGGCAGTTGGTTTATGATATATGGCTTTTATCAGGGTGAGGTAGAGACCATCTATTCTGATTTTATGTAAGGTTTTTATCATGGATGTATGTTGGATTTTGTCTAAAGCTTTTTCTGCATCTATTGAGATGATCATGTGATTCTTGTCCTTGGCCCTGTTGATATGGTGTATTCCATTTATTGATTTGTGTATGTTGAAACATCCCTGCATTCCTGGGATGAATTCCACTTGATCATGGTGTATAATCTTCTTGATAACTTTCTGTATTCTATTTGCCAGTATTTTATTGAGGATTTTTGCCTCCATGTTCATTAGGGAGATATGCCTGTAATTTTTTTTTGGTTGGGTCTTTTTTTGCTTTTAGTATTAGGGTGATACTTGTTTCCAGGAATGAGTTAGGGAGACTTGCTTCCCTTTCAATTTCATTGAAGAGTTTGAGGAGTCTTGGCATGAAGTCTTCCCTAAATTTACTGTAGAATTCAACAGTGAATCCATCAGGACCCGGGCTTCTCTTTGTTGGTAAGGTTCTAATTACATTTTCAATTTCATTTGTTGAAATTGGGCTATTCAGCAGTTTTACATCTTGATTCAGCCTGGTAATTCATAGGTTTCTAGGAATTTGTCCATTTCTTCTGTGGTATCAAATCTATGTGAGTAAAGGTTTTCAAAGTAGGTGTTGATGGTCTTCTGTATTTCCACAGGGTCAGTAGTGATTTCACACTTTTCATTTCTTATTGCATGAACCTGAGATTTCTTTTTTGTTTCCTCTTTTTGATAAGGTTGTCTAGGGGCTTATTAATTTTATTTACTCTTTCAAAGAACCAACCCTTTGATTCATTAATTCTTTGTGTTGTGTTCTTAGTTTCAATTGCATTTATTTCTGCTCTGATCTTGATAATTTCCTCCCTTCTTTGGGCTTTAGACTTGACTTGCTCTTCTTTTTCTAGAAGGTTGAGGTGCTTTAGTAGGTTGTTTATGTGTGTTCTTTCCATTTTTCTGATGTGCGAGTTTAGTGCTATACATTTCCCTCTGAGGACTGCTTTCATTGTGTCCCACAGATTCCAGTAATTTGTATTTGCATTTTCACTCCTTTGTAGATAGTGTTTACCTTCTTCTTTAATTTCTTCTGTGACTCATTGATTGTTTAGGAGAGTATTATTTAATTTCCATGTGTTTATGGGGGTTTTGTGGGGTTTTTTGTCATCCATTGACAATTGTTTTGTGCTGTAATCAGATAATATGCATGGAATTATTTCAGTTCATTTGCTTTTACTTAAGCATGTTCTGTGGACCAGTATATGATCTATTTTAGAAAATGACCCATGTGCAGCTGAGAAGAATGTATATTCTGATGTTGATGGGTGGAGCACTCAATACAAATCTACTAGGTCCATTTGTTCACAAGTTTGATTCAGTTCTGTTATTTCTTTGCTGATTTTTTACTTTGTTGATCTGTCTCTCTGTGACAGTGGGGTGTTATGTTCCCCCATTATAACTGTATTATTGTTTGTTTTTTTGCATCTACTAAGAATTGTCTTATGTTGTTGGGTGCTCCCATTTTGGTGCATATATAGTTATGATTGTAATCTCTCCCTCTTGAAGTTTTCCCCTAACAAGTATGTAGTGACCTTCTTTATCTCTTTTGATCATTCCCGGTTTGAAGTTCACATTGTCTGCAAACATAATAGCTACCCCTGCTTTTTTCTGGGTTCCTGTTGCATGGGGTATTGCTTTTCATCCTTTGATTTTTAGTGTGTGTGTTTCCTTTTCAGTGAAATGTGTTTCTTATACACAGCGTATTGTTGGGTTTTGTTTCTTAACCCACTCTGCCAGTCTGTTTCTTTTTATTGATGAGTTGAGACCATGTACATTGATTGACATACCTGATATGTACCAACTCATCCCTGTTATGATATCTTTCTGTTGTTGGTTTTCTACATTTTCTGTTTAATTGTTTGCCCTGCTTAGTGGTTTCCTTTTGTTGTTGTTCTTAAATTTTTAGCTATCTTTTTCTCTTTCTAGAGTGTCTTTCAGTACTCTTTGTAGTGTTGGTTTGGTGGCCATAAATTTCTTCAGTTGTTCTTTGTCATGGAAGAATCTTATTTCTCCATCAATTTTTAAGGATAGTTTTGCAGGTTACATCAATCTCTGTTGAAAGATTTTTTCTTTCATGATTTGAAATACTTCACTCCAAGCTCTTCTTGACTTAAATATTTGTGTTGAGAAGTCTGCTGTGATTCTGATAGGCTTTCCTTCATAGGTGATCTGTATCTTTTGTCTGACAGCTTTTAGTATTTTGTTCTTGTGATGTATTTCTGATACCCTAGTTACTATATGTCTGGATGAAGATTTATTTTGGTTATGGTTAATTGATGTCCTGTATACCTCACTTATCTGTATATCAGAATCTCTTCCCATGGTTGGAAAATTTTCTATTATTTCTGCAAATAGTCTTTGCAGATCATTAGCATTGACCCCTATTTTTTCATTGATGCCTATTAATCTCGTGTTATTTCTCTTGGCATCATCTTGCAGCTGTTGAATTATTATTTCCTGGTTCCTTGTTATTTTTAAGAAATCTTTTCTTTCATGATTGTAAGCTTCTATGGCATTTATTATATGTCTGGGTGAAGATTAATTTTGGTTATGTTTAATTGGGGTTCTGTGTGCCTCACTTACTTGTATATCAGAATCTCTTCCCATGTTTGGAAAATTTTCCGCTGTTATTTCTGCAAATAGTCTTTGTAGGTCATTAGTATTGACCCCTACTTTTTCATTGATGCCTATTAATCTTATGTTATTTCTCTTGGCATCATCTTGCAGCTGTTGAATTGTTGTTTCCTGGTTCCTTGTTATTTTTAAGAAAGTTTTTCTTTCGTGATTGTAAGCTTCCATACTGTCTTCAAAATCTGAGATTCTATCTTCAGGTTTATTCAAGCAGTTTTGCCAACTTTCCATGGAATTTTTCATTTCCTGAATTTGCCTTCGAATCTGTTTCATGTATTCTCTTTGTGTCTTATTTTGTTCATTCAAAGTTTCCATCATTTTCTTATGTTTTTCTATTTTTATCTTGATCTTCTTTAGATACACACAGCATTTCTTACATAATGAATGTCATTTCATTTTTTAGCTGAGAGATTATTTCTGATTTGAGTTTTTCTATAGCTTCATGGAGTTGTTTCTTTACTTCATTTGTTGTCATTTCAGAAAGTTCAGTTGTATGACTCCCAGTGTCTTCCATTTCAGTGTCTCTCAGGTTTTTTCTCAGTGGACTGGGGGATTGAGACTGCCTATTTGTCTTTCATTTTGTCATTTTCTTCTGGGACTTGTGTGGCTGGGCAGGCAACCTCCCAATGGGTTGCACTGGAACACTCTGCTGGGTAGAGCTTCAATTCTCCAATATCCCTGTGGCTACCTGGAGCACACCACCAGATTATGGCTCTGGACCCTTGTGTTCTGTGGTCTGTGAGGCTGGCCGTGTGTTCCTCTGATGTACTTTGTTGAATTGCTGTGGGACACTGGGCTGGACAAAGTTTGTATCCTCCTTGTAGCTAGCTGGGTCACACCCTTGGAGCTTGTTGCAGGGGCCTAGAATCTCCCTGTGCAGCTTTCAGAACCTTTTCAATCCCAGTGGCTAGCAGAGATGCACCCCTGGGGTTTGTTGTTGGACCTTCAGCCTGGCTGTGTGGAGTTCACAATCTCCAGGACCCAGGCAGCTAGGCGGAGCACACCCCAGAGTGTGGCACCACCTGGACCTTGTGTCTGGCTGCAAGGATTTCAGAGCCTCTGGAGTGTGGGGCAAGCCTGGGCATGTTCCACGCATATAGTGCTGGGGCCTTTCTCCTGGTTGGTCAGGTTTTGCAACCTCTAGGACCTGCAGTGTGGCTGCACCCTGAACAATGGTATTCATGCCTTGTGCTCTAATGGGCAGAGTTCAAGTTCTCCAAGGCCCTGGGATTGTGCTGGGATTCTGGGTTGGGCAGTGCTCAATCCTCTGTGCCGCTAGTGAGGGCTCACTCCTGGAGTGTGTTGCTGGACCCTCCACCTTACTGAGTGGAAATCAGAATCTCCGGGACCTAGCTAGGTGGAGTGCACCCCAGATTGTGGCATCCCAAGAACATTGCGTCTGACTGAGTTGAGTTCAGAGCCTCTGGAGCACTGGTTTGAGAGTATATTCTGAAGTGAAATAGAATGACCTTGCAGGTGTAAATATCACATTGGCTCTCTGATGTGCAAAACTGAAAGTATAAAGACCAAAATATTCAATAGCTGTTGTGGAAGAAATTGTTCAAAAGGTTAAGGTTACTAGGGAGAGAGGAGGAGAGAAAAAGGAAGGGAAAAAATGAGACAAGAATGATCAAATTGAAACAAAGCTTTATAAATAAGGAGGGGAAATGGAATTGACAGGAGGGGAAGGGAACGGGAAAATGCAGAATCAACATATATCATGTACAGGTACAAATTCTCTATGATGAATGTAATCATTATGTATATTTAAAATGAATCAATAAACTTAATTTTTAAAAATGTAAAAAAATTCAAATAAGTGTCAGCAGAATCATAGTGGTTGACTTCAATATCCTACTTTCACAAAGAGATAAACTAACCAAAAATTTCACATATATCAGGGATTAACTACACCTTTGAAAAAATGGACTTAACAGATATCTACAGAGTGTTCTATTCTATTACAAGAGAATACCTATTCTTATCAGCAGCACATTGAACTTTACAAATCAGACCACATAATGATTCACAAGGTCTGCTTAAATAAATACAAAAGAATCAAATTCACCCCATGTTTACTATCAGACCATTGTACAATGAAACTAGAAACAAATAGCAGAATAAAATGCAAAATATTTATAAACATCTGGAAGCTTAATGCCAAACTTCCAAACACTCAATGGGTCACTGAAGAAATCAAGGAAGAAATTTAGCAAATTCTGGAATAAAATTTCCAGTAAAACTTTCCAGAATCTGTGGGACACAGTGAAAGCATTCTAAGAGAAAACTTATTGCAATCAATGTTCACATTAGGAAATGACTGAGCTCAAATAAATAATCTAATCATGAGCCACAAGATACTTAAGAAATAACAATACTTCAATCCAAAACCAATTTTAAGGATAGAAGTCATAAAATCAGAGAAGATATTAATGAAATTGAGACAAAAAATATTGAAAAGTGCTTCCTGTGGGCAGTCAGCACAGGCAGGGAGACCCAGTCAGATCTGCCTATACTTGCTAACCATCACCATTGGAAGGCTTGCTTCCTGTGGACAGCCAGCACAGGCAGGGAGATGCAGCCAGATCCAACCCTGCTTGCTGGCCTCCACCATTTTAATGCTTGCTTCCTACAGGCAGCCAGTGCGAGCAGGGACACAGCCAGATAAGCCCCCATGCACTCACAGAATTCTCCTGTTGGTGCAAGGAGACCCTTGTTTCCTTTGGGCAGCCAGTGCTAACCAGGAGAATCAGACAAACACACCTCTGTGTACCTGTCACCATCATGGGAATCCAGGTGTAGACATGCAGGCTGACAGAAGCAGCCCCACAACCATGCAACCCTGGCAACTGGGGAAGCCTCAATGTAGCTGCATGGGCCTGGAGAAACCTGCCCCATGCCCTGATACATCCCTGGGAAACTTGGGTCATAGAAACCCAGGTACCTGTCCCATTCCCCTACACTACGGAGGGGCAGCCAATGTGGGAAGTGCCTGGGACCCCACAACCAGCTTGCTGGGAAGAACCCAGGAGAATGTCAAGATGAAGGAATAAAAGGCAGTCTCAGACCTCCAGCCCACACAGAACAAGTCTTGGAGACATAGTCATGGAATAAAATGGAAATCACACACCTGAAATCTCCAAGAAGATAGCAACTGAAGTAAAGAAACAACTTCATGAGACTGTAAAAGTAATCAGATCAGAAATAATATCTAGGGTAAAAGAAGAAATCACAAACATACTGAAAGAATTGTTGAGCATATCTGAAGAAGAGAGATAAAAGCAGTAGTATAGGGAACTGATGGAAACCTTGAATGAACAACATAAAAGGAATTACAATGCATGAAACAGATTGAAAGTGATATCCAGGAAATTAAAAAGTTGATTGAAAGCTGGTACAACTGCTTGAAAGAAACTGAAGATAAACTTTTAGACCTTGAAGACAAGATCACAGTTAGCAATCGTGAAAGGAAAAATCTCTTAAAAATAACAAGGAACTAGAAAATAGCAGCTCAATGGCTACAAGACAATGCAAAGACAAATAATTCAAGGGTGATATGCATCAATGAAGAAGCAGGGGTCAATGCAAATGAAATAAAAAGACTATTTACAGAAGTAATGGCAGAAAACTTCCCAAACGTGGGAAAAGGATCTGGCATACAGTTAAGTTATGCATATAGAACTCCAACTTGCCATAACCAAAATAAATCTACACTTAGACATATAATCAAGATTCCAGAAATTCAGCACAAAACGAAATATTGAAGGCTGTTAGAGGAAAGAAACAGATCATTTATAAAGGAAAACCCATCAGAATCACAGGAGACTTGTCACAACACAAATCATCAAGTCAAGAAATGTTTGGAGTGAAGTGTTTTCAAATCCTGAAAGAAAACCTCCAACCCAGATTGATGTACCCTGAAAAACTAGCTTTCAAATTTGATGGAAAAATAAGATACCTCCATGACAAAGAAAAACTGAAGGAATTAATGACCACCAAACCAATCTACAGAGAGTTCTGAAGAATATTCTAGAGAGAGATAAAGATGACCATGGCTCCAGGAACAGCAGCAAAGGAGGATTGCCAAACAGGACAGACAGGTGAATGAAGGGGAAAAGTGGAGGTACAACAGCAGGAGGATAGCATGGCAGAGTTGAACCAATGTATGCTGGTTATACTCATTAATGTAGATGGCCACAATTCACCAATAAAAAGAAACACAGGAAGAGTGGATCAACAAACAAAATCCATCAATATACTCCATACAAAAAACACATTTAATGCAAAAGGAAACTCATAGACTGAAAATCCAAGGATAGAAAACAACTGTTCCACATGCCAGGAGACCAGAAAAAAGCAAGGGTAACTTGCTCATCAACCACAGAATGGATAAGAATAATATGGCATTTTCATACAATGGAAAGCTACCCAGCTGTAAAGTAGGATAATCGTGAGGCTCTTGTAGGTAAATTGGTGCAACTGGAGATCATGTTCATGGGCAAAATGGTTTGAACTCATATGGGTGAACCCTAGCAAAAAACTGAAGGAGTTAGTGGGACTAAAAATCAAAATTAATGTTATCTAAGTGATAGGGGAAAAAGCAACTCCCGCTAGGAGGGGAAGGTGGTAACCACTGTTAATTATCGTCTTGTCTTGAACTCTTGCATTGTTTTCATGATTTTGTTAGGTTTGGTTTTATTCTGTCTTACTTTGTTAGATTTTACTTTGTCTGATGGTATTGGCAGCTATTTTGGAGATAATGGGATGTATTATGTTAACCATTCATTGTTTCCTATTATCTTGTTTTGAAGTCCTATAATGCATTCATTCTTTTGTTTAATTGGTTTTATTCTGCTTTGTTTTGCTTGATTTTATTATGTGTGATGGTCTGGACAGCTATTTTAAGGAAAACAAGACCTTGTAGTAGTCATTGTTCATTTCCTGTTAGCTTGTTTTGAAGTCCTATAATGCTTTATTCTTTTGTTTTGATTAGTTTTAGTCTGTTTTGTGCTGTTTGATTTCATTATGTGTGAAGGTATGGACAACTATTTTGAAGAAAACAAGAGACATTACAGTAGCCATTATTGATCTCCTATTGTCTTGTTTTGAAGTCCCATAATGCTTTCATTATTTTGTTTTGATTGGTTTTATTCTATTTTGTTTTGTTTGATTTTATTGTGCATGAAGGTATGGACAACTATTTCAAAGAAAACAAGAGACATTTTGGTAGCCATTGTTGATTTCCTGTTGTCTTGTTTTGAAGTCCTGTGTTGCCTGCATTGTTCTGTTCTGATTTGCTTGGTTTTGTTATGTTTTGTTTCGTTTCATTTTGTTTTATTCTCTTTAAAATAAAAAAGTAAAAATATTAAAAAGATTCAACAAATTGAAGAACTGCTTTTTTGAAATAAACAAAATCCACTGTTATAACTTGTAGATAACATGATCCTTTATGTGAAAGACCCAAAACTTCCACCAAAAACACACAGAACTAACAACCACAATTAGCAATGTAGCAGGATACGAAATTAACATGCAAAAATCAATATCATTCCTATGCACTAGCAATGAACTCACTGAGAAAGAAATTAGAAAATCATTACTGTTCACAATAGCATGAGAAAAATTAATATCAAGAAATTAACCTAATGAAGAAAGTGAAAGACCTCTACAACAAAAACTATGATATTCTGAAAAAGAAATTTGAAGAGGACATTATAAAATAGAAATGTACCTCTTTTACCTGGAGAGTCAGAAATAATATTGTCAAAATAGCCATATTTACAATTTTAATATATAGACTTAATATAATCTCAGTCAAAATACCTACAGCATTCCTCACAGAACTAGAGAAAACAATTAAAAATTTATATGGAACTAGAAGAGACATAGAGAAGCAAAGGTAATCCTGAGTAAAAAGAGAAAAGCAAGAAACAGCACAATACCTGACTTCAAGTTATATTACAAAACTACAGTGATAAAAGATCTACAAAAACAAATGTGGGTTGATGGCACAGAACAGAGAATGCAGAAACAATCTCAGAATCATTCAGGTGCCAAATCTTTGACAATGGGGCCAAAATGTATGCTGGAAGAAAGACATCATCTTTCACAAATTGTGCTGAGAAAATTGGCTATCCATATGCATAATATTGAACCTGAAACCATTTTTCTCACTAAAGTGAAATCAAAATGGACCTAAGATCTAAATATTAAACAACTACACAATCTACTTCAATATAAAACAGGTAAAACTCTTGAAGTCATAGATGTATGCAAGGATTTTCTGAGCAGAATTCCAATTGCATGAGAAATAACCGCAAACATCAACAAATGGAATTATATCAAATCAAAAGACTTCTGTGCAAAGCAAAGAATTGACAGATTGAAAATAAAACACACAGAACATTAAAAATCGTTTGCCTCATACAGGGACTAATATCTAGAATACATGAAGAAGTTAAAACAATTAAACTCCTCAATATAAAAGCCTAATCAAAAATGGGTAAGTGAAGTGAATAGACACTTCTCAGGAGAATTCCAATTGGCCAATATACATGTAAAAAATGTTCAACATCTCTGGCCAGTAGAGAAATGCAGGTTAAAACAACACTAAAATTCAACCTTACACCAGAAAGAATGGCAATCATCAAGAAATAAAACAATAATAGCCAGGCATGGTAGTGAATGCCCATAATCCCAGCACTCAGCAGGCTGAGGGCAAGGGTATTGATATGAGTTTCAGGACAGCCTAGGCTACATAGTGAGTTCAAGACCAGGCTGAACTACACAAGGAGACCTTGTCTCAAGAAAGAAAGAAAGAAAGAAAGAAAGAAAGAAAGAAAGAAAGAAAGAAAGAAAGAAAGAGAGAGACAGAGACAGAGACAGAGACAGAGACAGAGACAGAGACAGAAAAAAAAGAAAAAAGAAAAGAAAGAAAAGAAAAAAATGACAGTGTGGCTGTGATGAAAGAGTGATGCTTCTACATCGTTTGTGGGGATGGAAATTAGTACAGGAAATTAGTATGGAAATTTAAAAAGAAACAAAAATAGAGATTTCATTTGACTCTATTCCCCTTTTAGATATTTTCCCTGAAGTGCTAAAGACATCATAGCACAGTGATACATGAGTACAAATGTTATAGCAGCAAAATTCATAATAACTAAATCTTGGAAGCAGCCTGTGTGTCCCTCAACTAATGAATGGATAAAGAAAATGTTGTGTCTATATATAATGGAATACTATTCAGCTGCAAAAGAAGGATCAATTTGAGATATTTGTGGGAATATAGACACACCTTGAAAACAATGTTAAGTGAAATAAATGGCACAATCTTAAATACCACATGGTGCTTCTTATTTGAGTTATCTAAAGAACAAATAAGATTGATAAAAGAAAACAGATGTCTTGCAAATGGGGAAGGGGCCCAAGAGACTGAGGGTGGGGGAGGAGGTGAATAAGGGGACACAAAAGATTTAAGAAGTGTAATACATGTACCAACTTCCCACAATGTATGTAACTATTTTATGTCACAACATGAGCTTTAGAAAGTAATAACAACAATAATGAAAATGGGGGAAGGGAATCTAGCAACGGAGTGAGCAAAATGGGTCAGGATGGGATGTAGAATAGAAAGAATGAAGATATGGGGAGTACATTTGTCTACTTCCAAGGATGAATGTAAACATCCTGCACTGTAAACACATACGTATAAAATAAGAGTATCTATGACTCATATTGCAAGTAAGTTTTGCTAAAAACACTTCATTTTACTTTTACTAATTCCAAGTATTATATTCCTGGTATGTAACATAAATGGTTCTTGAAAAAGTGAATAAAAATTTGCTTGAAATAATATGTCATTTTTTTTTCTCTGTGTGGTTATATTATCCAATGTGATACATAGCAAAGGTCATCTGTTTCTGTTTATGGTCAGTATTAGGATTTTCTTTTTTATACTTTTAATATAATTTTATAGTTTTTAAACATTCTTTAAATGTAATAGTACATGTTTGCAGTAGATGGAGTTTACAACCATCTTGGTGGAGTGGTTACATATACATATTGTAACTTGATTCTTTTTTTAAATCCCCTTCATTTTCCCTCCTTCCTCCCTCTTTCTTCCTCTAGTTGTCTTATCCTAACTTTCTTACTGATACTATTAATCTTAGCACATGTTATGGCATGCAATATTTACATTAATTGAGGTTATTAGGTTCCTGCACATAGCATATCTTTATTGTACTTATTTTCCCTTCCCCTCCTCCTCAGCCCTAGTCTTTGCTCTCTTGGGCCACTTTCCTATTGCAAGAGATCCCTCCCCTTGTCCACTTCTATCCATGCTTTATTATTCTTGTTTGTACTTTCCCTCACTCAAATGAGAGATACCATATATGGTAGGTAGGCTTGTGTGTCTGGTTTGTTTCACTCAATGTAATATTTTCCAGATGCATAATTATTCCCACAAATATCTCAAACGTGTCATTCTTTACAGCCAAGTAGTATTCCATTATATATAGGTACCGTTTTTAATCCAATCATCTGTCGATGGGTATACAGCAGGCCTGCAGGATTTAGCTATTATGAATTGTGCTGTTATAATCATTGGTATTCTTGTACTGCTGCATCATTATGTCTTAAACTCTTTGGAGAAGAGACCTAGAAGGGAGTTAGCTGGGTGATATAGAATTTAGCATTTCAGTTCTTTGAGAAATTTCCATACTGATTTCCATAATACAGTGGCTGCAAACCTCTGGCATGCTTGCTGTAGAGGGCATACAGTGCCCTGTCAGCCAAATTGCCCCAGCTGCCGAGCATCGGATATTCAGGTTTAATTGCAGTGCTGGCACTTTGTGATAAATAAGTAGATTTTGAGTTGCAGTTTGGGCACTTGGTCTCTAAAAGGTTTGGATCACTGCCATAACTGTAATAGTTTACAGTCCTACCAACAGTGAAGGAGAGTTTCTTTTTTCATCACAGCCACACCAGTATTTCTTATTATTTGATTTCTTAATGGTTGTCATTCCTTCCAGAGTGAAATAGAAATTTAGCATTGCTATACTTTTTCATTTCTCTGATGACCAGAGATGTTGAATATTTTTTCATATATTTGTTAACTATTATATTTCTTCCATTGTGAAGTGTTTGTTCATCTCCTGTGCCATTTCACAGTCTTTAATTTTAGGTGATTTAGTTTTTTGAAAGTCTCTAATTTATTGGCATATTTTAGATATAAATAATAATCACATTTATCATACAGAATTTGTAACTGTGCATGATATATCTTAATTCCTCTTTTTTTTACCCATTTTCCTACCCTCTCTTCAACCCATATTCCCCTCCCTATTTACAAGAGCTTAGTTTCCATTTTTTCTTTTCCTTTCTTTCTTTTCCCTTCCTTCCTTTTCCCCTCCTACCTCCACAGTTCCCATTCCCATTTGAGTATTTTATTCCTATTTCATAATATCAAATATACATTTTGATCCTTACTTACACTTGTAGTTTCTCATACCAGAGATTCAATGTGATGTTTACACGTGTGTGTTCTATTTATTTCACTTAAAATTATGGTTTCAAGCTGCACCTATTTACCTAGAAATATGTCAAGTTTCCACTTCTTCATGACTGAGTAGTACCCATTGTATAAAAAATACCCCATATCTTCTTTACTCATACATCTATTGATAGGCATCTGGACTGTTTCCAAGATTTAGTTATTACAAATTATGCTGCTATGACCATTAGTGTGTATATATCACTATGGTATGATGTTTTTAATTCAGAAAAATATCAAGAAGGGGAACAGGTGGGTCAAATGGGACCTCTAGTCCTAGATTTTTGAGGAATCCCCACACTGCTTTCCACAGTGGTTGCACCGGTCTACACTCCCACCAAGAGTGTAAAAGGGTTCCTTTTTCTCCACAGCCCCATCAGTATTTGTTATTGTTTGATTTCTTGATAATAGCCATTCTTTCTGTAGTGAAATGGAGAATCTCAGTGTCGTTTTAATTTGCATCACTTGAGTGACCCGTGTTGTTGAACATTTTTTCATGTATTTATTTGCTGTTTTTACTTCTTCATCTGAGAAGTGTGTATGGATCTCAGATACTGATTTTTGGATTTGGGGGATCTGATTTCTTTCAATTCTTTATATGTTCTAGATATTAGTCCTTTGCTGAGAAAGAGTTGGCAAAGATTTTTTTCACTATGTCAATTCTTCAATTTTTTCCACTCTGTCAACTCTTCAATTCTTCACTCAGTTGATGCTTTGTTTTGCTGTACAAAAGCTTTTAATAAGATGAGATTCCAGTTGTTGAATTTTCATAGTATTTGTGCGATCAAGATATCCTTCATAAAGTCTTTGCCTACATCTATGTTTTTGAGAGTTCTGCCTATTCTCTCCTCAAACAGATTTAGTGTTTCTGTTTTAACATTTAGATCTTTGATCCATTTTGATTTTAGTTTAGTGCATGGTGAGCAATATGGGTCTAATTTTAGTCTTTGACATGTGGAAAACCAGCATCATTTATTGAAGAGACTTTCTTCTAGTGAAGGTGTTTGACCCCTTTGTCAAAGATAAAATGACTGACTATGTTCAGCGTTGTTTCTGTATCTTCTAATCTCTTCCATTGACTCTCAGGTCTATTTATTTATTTATTTTTGTAAGCACCATGCAGTTTTTAACACAGTACCTTTGGAGTATAATTTCAAGTCAGGGATTGTAATGCCCCCTATCTTGCTTATGTTTTCCAGAATTGTTTTTGCTATTCCACATCTCTTCTAGTTCCAAATAAATTTTAGGATTGATTTCTCTAATTCTGTGAGGTAGTCTACTGGTATTTGGATTAAAATTACATTAAATCTGTATAGCAATTTTGGGGGCATGGCCATTTTCAGTATGTTTGTTCTTCCTATCCAAGATGAAGTGATATCTTTCCACTTTCTGTTATTCTATTCTATCTCCTCTTTCAGAGTGCTGTAGTTTTCAACGTAAAGGTATTTATTTCCTTTGTTAGATTGATTCCTAAATATTCCATTTTTTCATGCTAGGATGAAAGTTATTTTCCTAATATCTCTCTGACTGTTTGTTGCTGTTTAAGGGAATGCTATCGATTTTTCAGTATTGACTTTGTATCCAGTTATGCTGCTGAGATTGGCTATTAAATGTACAAGTCTTATGGTGCGGTTTTTGTAGAGTATCATGTCATCTGCAGATAATGACAATTTCTTTTTCTTGATCCATTCTTCCAGTCTGTTTTTTTTCCAAAATGAGACCATTTGCATTGATGGTTATAACCAATACATATTGCCTTGTCCTTTTCATATTATTTTCTTGTTGGTTCCCTATCTTTCCCCTTTACTTAATTGCTTCCTTTTTTTCTTTTAATGCTCTTGAAATTTAAGTCTTTATTATGTCTTCCTAAAATATTGTTCAGTACATTTTGTAGAGCTGGGTTAGTGGTCATGAATTTCTTCAATTGTTTTTTGTCATGGATGGAGCTTATTTCTCCAATGATTTTGTGAGATAGTTTTGCAAAGTACATCAATCTAGGCTGAAGATTGCTTTCTTTCAGGACTTGAAATAATTCCCTCCAAGTTCTCCTTGACATAAATGTTTATGTTGAGAAGTCTGCTGTGATTCCAATGGGCTTTCCTGTACAGGTGATTTTTCTCTAACAGGTTTTAGTATTCTGTTCTTGTGCTGAATTTCTGGAATCTTGGTTATTATATGCCTTGGTGTATGTTTATTTAGGTTATGGCTATTTGGAATTGTGTATGTCTAAATTATTTGCATGTCAAATTATTTTCCACGCTTGGGAGGTTGCCTTGCATTACTTCTGTGAACAGGTTTTTTCTGGCCTTTTAGCTGTCTCTTGCTTTCTCATTGAATCAAATCAATCATGTTTTTCTTCTTCACATTATCTTACAGCTATTGGATTTATTTTTCATGGTTTTGCTATTTTAATGAAATGTTTCTTCTTGTGATCAACAAATGCAATAAAAAATTTTAGATCTGATATTCTGTCCTCATTTCATTTCAATCAGCTGCATAAAATTCAATGGAATTTTTATATATCTGGGATATCTGTTTGAATTGTGTTCATAGATTCCATTTCTTTCCTATCTTGAGCATTCATAGTTTCCATCATTTTCATAAGCTGCTTTATTTTTTTATCTGTGCCTACTCTAGATTCACTGAGAAAATCCATTTTGATTGTCACGTGTTTTTTTACCTGAGAGATTATTTCTGATCTGATTTTCTCTGTAGCCTCATTCATCTGGTTTCTTTATTTGTGATGCTATCGTTTCAGAAAATTCAACTGAACAGCTTCTGGTTTCCTCTATCTCATTGTCCCCTGGCCTTGTCCTGCATAGACTGGAGGTCTTCTGTTGCATTTTGATTTTACATCTTGTTATTTTCTAATTTTAATTGTGTTTTGTTTTCTATGTTGATGCTTGCAAATTTCTTATGGTAGGTACGTTTATCATTAGTATAGAGGCTTCCCTAAGAAATGTATCTTCCTCAGAGATATCTTCTTGATATAACTGATTCTTGGTCTTTGTGCCTTTTCTAAGATCGTACCTTCACACTTTATGAGGAATGAAAACTTGCTATGTATTTTGCTCAGTACCCATTTCCTTTAGTACTGGGGAATGGTGATGGTTATAATTCCAGATAATCACAATGCTGGCATTCAAGGGAGGACAACTGATTATAACAGGTATAACAGGTTAAAGTAATACAATTAACAATAACAATAGCATCAAGCACAGAAACTTCCAAACTGTGGCAATTATTAATTTGGTACCTTTAAACCATAGAACTAAGACCTACAGTTATATAAAAAATCCAACATAAACCAGGAACTTGTAAGCAATGAATTTCCCTTTATTACTTTGTAGGGGAAAATTTAAGAGGGATAGGGGACAAAGCAGAGATAAATAAAGAGAAATGTAGTAGAAGCAAGGCTGGAGGACAAAGCATGATCTTCCAAGCTTTGGGAAACTGAAGAAGATGGGAGAAAACAAAAGAATATTTAAGCAAACCAGAAAGACTAGAGACAATATTTGCTTACTTGAAAGTATTGAAAAATCAAGAAATATAGTTGGGGGAAGAGAAAACAAAGATGAACAAAGCAAAACAAACAATAAGAGTAAAAACCCAAAGAACCAGAAAACAACAGCACACACACACACACACACAGAGAGAGAGAGAGAGAGAGAGAGAGAGAGAGAGACAGAGAGAGAGAGAAAGACAGAGAGAGAGAGAGAGAGAGAGAGAGAGAGAGAGAGAGAGAGAGAGATGAAAAATGAAAGAAACAAAGAAAAAAAGTAAAATTTCTCTGGTGTCCACAGTTATGTGGTAGTTTTCAAATCATAGCCTAAAACTGTGCTGGGTAACTCTACCAAGTCTTCAGTAGGATTATTGCTAGGTTCAGGGCTGATCTTGGCCTCCAGATGTGGGACTGGGGCTGGGGCCAGAGTCTTCAACCAGCACTTTGACAGCCCACCCATTTCTCCTTATCTTGTTTGTCTCTGCTTCACTTACCCAGTTTCTGTGGAGCCCTCAGACAGAGACAGTCTGAGACTTCTGTCAATGTCATGTATAGTTGGATCCTCCCATCCCTTGCATAACTTCCTCTGTTCCACTCCTGCTGGCATGTCTCTCTCCTCTTAAACCACTGGTCACAGGGCAGGGAGAGTACTGTCAGACAACTCACTGTCCTGGCTGTCACTGTGGAGTCAGCCCAAGGAAGCACTGTCCTGCTTCTCTCTCCTCTAGCTTGGGGGAGGGGGAGTTCTTACTTCCTCCTTGTTTCTTTGCCATGCCTCACAGTTCTTTAATCCCACATTCAAGTTCCTGTCTCATGCCACTGATCACAGACCAGGAGGGGTCATGCTGTTCCACTCAATACCTTCATGCTGCCACTGCAGTCCCTAACTTTGTTATCACTATAGGTTTCAGTTAGCTGCTATACTGCACATCAACAACAACAATGACAACAACAAAGGCAGAGAAAGAGAGAGGGAGGGAGGGAGAGAGAGAAATTGGCACTCCATTAGGGAGGTTGCAGCTTCCTGGTCACTTGCCCCTATGCTTGCTAAGGAAATTTTCTGCCAGGCTGCAGCATTCTCCCTTTGGAAGAAGGCAAAAGAGATGACAGGCCTTATATTCCAAATCTATCCAGTATGCCTTGAATTTGCCACACTACTGCAATCCATCAGTTTTTGAGGAACTTCACAGATTGGTGGGTCCTACTCCACATGCAGGCAGCAGTTCCATAGGCAACCTTCTGGTCCAGATTAACATTTCATAAAGTCTACATCTATTTTTTCTTTGATCTACAGATCTCTTATTTCAGATTGATTTTGGTATCAGGATATATATCCTTCTCTTTCTTCCAATTACCTCTGTGTTTATTTTATTTTCTCTGAATAGCTTCAATAAGGCTCCTCCTCTATCAGATAGTTTAATTGTTTGAGTTCTTTACATATTGTAAACATTAGTCCTCTGTCTGAATAATAGTTGGCAAATTTTTTCCTTTCTGTAGGTTGTCTTTTCACTCTATTAATTGATTATTTTTCCTACAGAAGCTTTTTACTCTGATATAATATTATTTGTTGATTCTTTTTTTAATATAGTTTTAATTTTAAAGAGAATAAAACCAAGTAAAATAAAACAGAATAAAGCAAATCAAAACAAAACAGTGTGCCTTGGTTACTTTTCACTCATTGCTAAGACAAAATACATCACATCCAAAATTAGGGAAGGAAACGTTTGTTTAACTTGCAATTTTTGGAAGTTTCAGTCCATAATCAGCTGGCTCCAAGGCAGGGTGGTATGGCACTGGGACAACACTTCGAGGCAGCACCAGCAAAAGCAGCCAGAGCCAAAAAGAGGGGAGAGCAAGCCTCTTCTCCTCCCTTATATTGTACACAGGACCCCCCCCCCGTCAGGGTGGGTATAACATTCACAAATCTCCTTGCTTTCCTTTGCACAGGGTGAGGATATTTACAAAGTAAGAATCCTGGCTCCCTGCTGAATCTCTCAGTTAAACTCCTGACCTTCTCAAATTGACACAATGAACAGGTAACTGCTTGTGCTCTACACCCCAGGATGGAGAGCTGCTGAGTTACCTAATTAAGCTTCTAGACTTCTCAAGTTGACACAATGTATAAATCATAACAGTAAGTGATGCAGAATTTCAAAACAAGATAATAGAAAATCAGCAGTAGACCCCATAATGCCCCTGGTTGTCTCCAAAATACCTGCCCATACCATCAGACATAGTGAAATCAAACAAAACACAGCATAATTAAACCAATAAAAGCAAAACAATGAATGCAATACAGGACTTCAAAACAAGATAATAGTAAATCCAAAATGACTACCACAATATATCTTGTTATCTTTGAAATAACAGCCCATGCCATCAGATATAATAAAATCAAACAAGACAAAGCAGAATAAAACCAAACAAAACAAAACAATGAGAATGATACAGAACTTTAAAACAAGATAAAATGGAATTAACAATGGCTACCACCTTCAGAAGGAGATCCCCCATAGATGCTATATTGCATACTGTTATCCTCTAAATAGATGATCAGACTACTGGCTTTAGGCCTGCAAAATCAATGAAACACTAAACATTACAAGAATTAAATTGTGTTTTACTTCAGTAGCTATCGTCTCAGCCTGTGTTTCTCCAGATCAACTGGTTACTTATGGTGGAGGGACTTTGACTCTTTTTGTCTCCCAGCCCATGTGCTGGAAGGGGCTGGCATCTGGTTCTCCTCCCTGTGGCCTGCTAATGGCACCAACTCACAGGAAGGGGCTGGCTGCTTTTTCTCCTCCCTGTGACCTGCAAATGGTGCTGACTCAGAGGAAGTGACTGACTTCTCATTCTGCTCCCCACAGCCCATGAATGGCACTGACTCACAGAAAGGGACTGGTTTCTGGTACTCCTTCCCTCTCCATGCTCATGGTGCTGATCCACAGGAAGGGATTGGCTTCTTGTTCTCCTCCGTGGGGTCTGCAAATGGCCCATTTGCTGATTCTTGATGTTATTTCTTCTGCACTTAAGGTTTTGATTAGAAAATCCTTTCCTACACTTTGTCTTCAAGTATTTTGCCTATTTTATTTTTCAGTTGGTTGAATGTTTTTGTTTTATTTTTAGAGATTTGATTTATTTTAATTCTAATGTAATACATGGTGAGAGGTAAGGGAGCAGTTTCCATCTTCTGGAAACAGATAACCAGTTTTTCTTGTACCACTTGTTGAATAGCCTAGGTTTTCTCCAACATGCACTTTTTGACCTTTTATCAAAGATCAAGTAGCTGAATGTATCAGGGCTAATTTCTTTATTGTCTATTCTGTTCCATTGATTCATGTGCCTGTTTTTGTTTCAATACCATGTTATCTTTTTTTATCAATATTGCTTTGTAGCATAGTTTGGAGTCAGATAAAGTATTGTTCTTCCTCTTGTTTTGATCTTCTTGCCAAAAGTTTGTTTTGCTATTCTGGGTCTCTTATGGCTGTATATTAATTTTGAAATTATTTTGTCTAGTTCTCTAATGTATACTTTGAAAATTCTGATTGGTATTGCGTTGAATCTGTATATCAGTTTTGGGATTATGTCATTTTGAAAATGTTGGTCTGGCATATCCAAAATCAGGGGTATCTTTATTTTCTGGTGTCCTTTTCAATCTCTTTTTTCAGAGTACTGTAGTTTTTGTTGTAGAAGTATTTCACTTAGTTGGTTAGGTTAATTCCTAGGTATTTCATTTTACTTGAAGCTACTATGAATTGTATTGTTTTCATAATTTCTCATTTAGTTCATTATTGGTGTACTCAAATGTTAATGATTTTTGTGTGTTGATCTTGTATCCTGCTATATTGTTGAAGCTGGTTATTAATTCTAAGACTCTTTAGTGGAGTTCTTTAGTTTTTCTATTTAGAGCACCGTGTCATCAGCAAATAATGATAATTTGTGTTATTCCTTTTTCTTATCTAATTGCTTTGCTAATGTTTCAAGTACTATGTTGAATACATGAGGTGACAGTGGACATTCTTGTCTTGTTTCTGATTTCACTGGAAATATTTTTAGTTTTTCACCTTTTAGTATGATACTGTCTGATGGTTTGTCATAAACAGATCATCACTCTCAGCTATGGTCTTTTTATTGCTGTTTTCTTCAGGATTATTACCATGAAGGAGTTTGAGGTTCTGTTGAAAGTCTTTTCTGCACCTATTTATATGATCATATGGTTTTTGTCCTTGCTTTAGTCTTCGTGATGTATTACACTTATTGACTTGCATATTCTAAACCACTCTTTTATGTCTGGGATGAAACCTACTTGATTATGATATATGATCTTTTTAATGATTTGCTGCATTGTATTTGGTAATATCTTGTTGAAGATATTTGCACCTATGTTCATTAAGGAGATTGGACTAGAGTTTTCTATTTTCATTTGGGTCTTTATCCAGTTTTGGGATCAGGGTATTGCTGGTTTCCATACATGAAATTGGGAGCACTAAAACCCTTTCAATTTCTTTGAAAAATTTGAGTATTGGTGATATAACATCCTTAAATGTTTTGTAGAACTCAGCAATGAATACATCAGGTTCTGGTCTTTTTTAAGTGGGTAGAATTTTTATTACTATGCCAATTACATTGTTTGTTAGTGAGCTGTAAGCCTGTTTTATCTTCTTGGGTTACTTTTGGCAACTATTATGTGTCTAAGAAACTGTCAATTTCTTCAAAATTTGTTAATTTGTTGTAATATATTTTTTGAAGTAGTTACTATCTTCTGGATTTCAACATTGTCTGTTGTGATTACACATTTTATTTCTAATTTCATTTATGTGAGTCTTTTCTGTCTTTCTCTTGGTAATTCTCTTGGTAAGAGCTTATCTACTTATTCTTTCAAAGAACCAGTTCTTTAATTAATTGATTTTTTTACTGCTTTTTAAAGTCTCAATTCCATTGCTTACCACTCTCATCTTTGTAATTTCAATCCTTAATTTTGGTTTGGGGCTGGTTTGTTGCTGTTCTCAAGTATCTTTTAGATTTCTTGTAAGGTTATTTATTTGCCTTTGCTGTGTTTTCCTAATGTGAGAATTGATTGTGATCAATTTTTCTCTTAGAATTGCTTTCATAGTGTCCCAGCACTTTTGGTGGGTTGTATAGGTATTATCATTTACTACCAGAAATTTTTAAATCTCTTCTTTGATTTCTTCTGTGACCCACTGTTTGTTTAGGAGTATGTTGTTAATTTGCCAGTAAATTTTGCATTTTGTAAGATTTCTTGTTGTTTTCTATTTTCAGTCTACAGTGGTCTGATAGTATTTGAAGGATAGTCTCAATTCTTTTATATTTACTTAAGCAGCTTTTGTGGAGTAGCATGTGATCTATTTTGGAAAAAGCACAGTGTGCTGCTGAAAAAGAATGTATATTCTGTTGTAGAGGGGTGGAATTTTCTGTAAATATCTCAGTGTTTACAGATGTGTTTCAGTTCCAGTGTTTCTTTATTGGTTTTTTTGTTCATTTGATCTACCTCTTTGCAAAAGTAGGGTGTTAAAATCTCCTACTACAATTATGCAAATGTTCATTTGAGCCTTAATTTAAGCAGTTTTAAAAAATAGAGATAGGTGCTCCAATATGTTGCACATGTATGTTTATCAATGCTATCACTTCTTGTACATTTGTTCCCTGTTGAGCAGCTCTGGTCCCCTGGGCTGAGCTAGGCTCAGCTCCTTGCTATTTTTAAGAGATCTTTTCTTTCATGGCCTTGAGCTCCCATGCTGTCTTCAAGATCTAAGATTCTATCTTCAGCTTCATTCAAGCGGTTTTTCAAACTTTCCATGGAGTTTTTCATTTCCTGCATTTCCCTTTGAATCTGTTTCATGCATTCTGTTTGTGTCTTATATTGTTCATTCAAAGTTTCGATCATTTTCTTTTCTATTTTTTTATCTTGCTCTTCTTTAAATACACACATTTCTTTAATAATGATTCTCATTTCATTTTTTAGCTGAGAGAATATTTCTGATTTGAGTTTCTCTATAGCTTCATCGAGCTGTTTCTTTACTGCATTTTCTATCATTTCAGAAAGTTCAGTTGTGTGTCTCCCACTGTGTTCCATTTCAGTGTCCCTTGGGTTTGTTCTCAGTGGGCTGGGGGATTGAGACTGCCTCTTGGTCTTTTGTTTTGTCATTTTCTTCTAGAACCTGTGTGGCTCTGTGTCCTGCGAAGCTGGCCAGGTGTTCCTCTGGGACCCAGTAGAGCTGGATCCTGTGCGCAGCTAGTGAAGGTGCCCTCCAGGATTGTGCAGGTGGAGGCTCCACCTTACTTGGTGGGGGCCAAGGCCTCCCAGTCCCAGGCAGCTAGTCGGAGTGTACACTGGAGTGTGGCACCACCCAGACCCTAAATCTGGCTGCAAGGTGTTCAGAGCCTCTGGAATGCTAGGCAAGCCTGGGCAAGCCCCAGGCCTACAGTGCAGGGGCCTTGCTCCTGGCTGGGCATGGCCACAGAGTGTAGAGCCTGGCTCACAGGCCGCTGCACTGAAGAGTGGAGCTCGCATGCGCCCTGCGCTCTGGTGGGGAGAACCCAAGCTCTCCCAGGCCCTGTAGCTATGCTGGTCAGTCCCTGATGAGCAGTTCTGGGGTCCTGGGCTGTGCTGGGCTCAGTACCTCTGCATCCTGCAAGGCTGGCCAGGCGTTCCCCTGGTGGGTTGCACTGGGTCATGGGACCGGGTAGAGCTGGATCCTGTGTGCAGCTAGTGAGTGCGCCCTCCCCACAAATATGGTTTCTAGTTACATTGATTTACCTATAAAAGCCTTGAGTTCATCATTCTTTATGACTGAGTAGTATTCCATTATAAAAACACCACATCTTTTTTTATCCATTTCTCAGTTGATGGGCATTTGGGTTGTTTCCAAGGTATGGCTATTATGAATTGTGTAGCTATAAACATGGGGGTATGATGTTTTCAATTCTTCTGGGAAAATACCCAGAAGAGAAATAGCTGAGTAGAATGGAACCCCTAATCCTAGTTTTTTGAGAAATCTCCACACTGATTTCCACAGTGGTTGTACCAGTCTACAATCTCACCAACCGTAAAAAAGTGTTCCTTTTTCTCCATAGCACTTCTAGCATTTGTCATTGGTTAATTTCTTGATGTTAACCATTCTTTCTGGAGTGAGATGATATCTCAATGTTGTTTTAATTGCATTTCTCAAGTGATCAATGATGTTGAACATTATTTTCATATATTTATTTGCCATTTGTATTTCTTCATCTGAGAATTGTGTATTCATCTTGGATGTTCATTTTTGGATTGAGTCTTTAAATTTGGGGGGCCTGATTTTTTCAACTCTTTATGCTTTGTACATAAAAGTCCTTTGAAGGACAGTTGGCAAAAATCTTTTTCCAATCTGTGGGTTTTCTTTTCACTTTGTTGGTGATTTCTTTCAGTGAACAAAAACTATTTAATAAGAAGAGATTTCAGTTGTTGATTCTGTGAAGTACTTCCCATGCAGTTTGGTTTTTGCTGAGGAACTCTAACACTTTTAATTTTAGGTATTTCTATCTGACATGTTTTCAAGGATTCTGTGTTCTTGTTGAGCCTGTTTCCAAATTTTGAACTGTTTTGTTTAGCTCACCAGGTTTTTATCTATTTCCCTGAATTCATCATTTGTGTATCAAGTGAAGTTACTGCAAACTATTGGTTCATTTCCTCTTTGAATTCAGCTATTTTCTTCATCCTTTCTATAAACTTTTCCTAGAGTTCTGGTATCTTGTAGTAGCTCTCTTTTCCATTTGTGACTCCATCTTCTACCTTAGGAGAGTTGGGGTAACTTGGAAATCTTCCACTCTGTTATTTCTGTATTTCCTTTTGGGGAGTACTTCAGGTTGAGGACTAGAAAAGTGGAAATTTTTAGGAAGATTTTGCCTCCCCATGAATAATTTTCAGTTTTGAATATTCAGTGTATTATTTACTCTTTCAATTACTTAATTTATTTTTTAAATTTATTTAAAAGAGAAAAATACATAAGATAGCTAAAATGAGTATACTACTAAATGCGTTAGTTACTGAAAAAGAAGAGTTAATACTCATATGATTAGGGCAATTTTATATGTCTATATCTGGTAATCTAAGAAACCCTTTTGAAGGTAACAATATGTAATATTGCAACCATTGTTAAATTTCTATCATCTTGTTTTGAGAGCCTATACTGTCACTGTTTTGGGTTTGTTGTTGTTGTTGTTTGTCTCTTTTGTTTTTTATCTTTTCTTTTCTGTATATTTTTTCTCTTAAATAGTGAAATAAAAAATAAAAGAGAAAAAATCATAGAAAAGAAAACAGAAAACAAGAGATGTACAAACAACTACAAGAACAAGAATTTACACAGGTGAATCTGATTTATTTCACTTATGAGTATTGTCTCAAGTCTCATCCATTTACAGGTAAAATCCTCAATGTGATCCTTCTTCACAGCTGAGTAGTATTGTATTCAATAAAAATACCTTATCTTTTTTATCCATTCCTCAGTTGACGGGCATTTGGGTTGTTTCTAAGATTTGGCTATAACAATTTGTACTACTAAAAGCATGGGTGCAATGTGGTATGATGTTTTCAATTTTTTTGGGAAAATGACCAAAAGAGGGACAGTTGCATCAAATGGGACCTTTAATCCTAGCATTTTGAGGAACCTCTACACTGGTTTCCACAGTGGTTGCACCAGCCTACACTCCCACTAACAGTGGAGAAAAGTTCCTTTCTCCTCACAGCCCCTCCAGCATTTGTTATTGACTGATTTCTTCATCTTGGCTATTCTTTCTAGGATGAGATGGAATCTCCATGCTGTTTTAATTTGCATTTCCTGAATGACCATTGGTGCTGAACATTTTTTCATATATTTATTTGCCATTTGTATTTCTTCATCTGAGAATCATGTATTCATCTCGGATGCCATTTTTGGATTGAGTCTTCAGTTTTTGAGGCCTGTTCTGTTTTAATTCTTTATATGTTCTGGATAGAATTCCTTTGTCTGAGGGAGAGTTGACTAAGATTTTTTTCCCAATTTGTGGGTTTTTGTTTCACTGTATTGGAGATTTCTCTTGACATGAAAAAACTTTTTAATAAAATGTGATTCTAGCTGTTGATTCTGGGAGGTATATCCCATGTACTTTGATTTTTGTTCATGAACTCTCTACCTACCCCTATTTGTTAAAGGTTTCTACCTGGTTTATCTTCCAGTAGATTTAGTGTTTCTGTTTTAATATATAGATCTTTGATCCATTTTGACTTTAGTTTAATGCACAGTGATAGACATGGATCTAGTTTTAGTTTTCAGCATATGAAAAGCCAGTTTTTCCAGCAACACTTAATAAAGAGGTTGTGTTTCTTCCAATGAGCATGCTTAGCCTCTTCGTTGAAGATAAGGTAGCTGAGTCTGTAGTTGTGGCTGTATCTTCTAATCTATTCCATTGATCTTCAGATCTGTTTTTTTTTCCTCAGTACCATGCTGATTTTATCACAGTAGCTTTGTAGTATAATTTTAAATTTGGGAATGTGATGTTCCCTGACTTGCCTTTGTTGCTTCTATTCTGTGTATCTTCTGCTTCCATATGAATTTTAGGAAAGATTTCTCTAGATCTTTGAGGTATGCTAATGGTATTTTGGTTGAAATTGCATTAAATATGTATAACAATTTTGGGAAAATGGACTTTTGATGATGTTTGCTCTTCCTATCCATAAACAAGGAGTGTCCTCCCATTTTCTGAAATCCTCTTTGATTTCTTCTTTCAGAGTAATGTAATTTTCAATCTATAGATCTTTTACTTCCTTTGTTAGATTGATTCCTAAATATTTCAATTTTTAGGTTCTATTGTGAGTGGTGTGGTTTCCCTTATTTCTTTTTCAGTGAGTTTGTTGATTGAGTACAAGAATGCTATTCATTTTTAAGTGTTAACATCGTATCCAACTATGTTACTGAATTAGTTTATTAGATCTAGAAGCCTTCCAGTGGAGTTTTGTGGATCTTCTAAGTAGAGTATCATGTCATCTGCAAATAAAGATAATTTAATTGCTTCCTTTCTTATCCTTATTCCTTTTATTTCTCTGTCTTTTCTAATTGCTCTGGTTAATGTTTCCAGAACTCTATGGAATAGGAGCAATAATAGTGGATATCCTTGTCTTGTTCCTGATTTTAGGTTGAAATCTTTCAGTTTTTGTTCATTTAGTAAGATGTTGGCTGTTGGTGTATCATATATGACTTTTATATGATTGAGGTAAAGACCATCTATTTCAATTTTGTGTTGAATTTTTATCATGAATGTGTGTTGGACTTCATCAAAAGCTTTTTCTACATCTATTGAGATGATCATGTGATTTTTGTCTTTGGCTCAATTGATAAGGTGTATTACATTTATTGATTTGGCATGTTGAACCACCCTTGAATTCCAGGGACAAATCACACTTGGTCATGGTGCATAACCTTCTTGATTCACTGCATTCTGTTTGCCAGTATTTTATTGAGGATTTTCACATTTATATTCATTAGGGAGATCAGCCTTAGTTCTGTTTTTTGGTTGGGTCTTTCTCTGGTTTTGGTATTAGGGTAACACTTGCTTCCAGGAATGAGTTAGGGAGAATTTCTTCCCTTTCAATTTCTTTGACAAGTTTGAAAAATGTTGGCATTATGCCTTACCTAAATTTCTTGTGGAATTCAGTAGTGAATACATCAGTATCTGGGCTTTTACTTGTTGCTAATGTTCTAATTACATTTTCAATTTCATTAACTGAAATTGGTTTATTCAGCAATTTTACATCTTCTTTATCCAGCTTTGGTAATTCATATGTTTCTAGGAATCTATCTATTTCTTCTGAGTTATCAAGTCCACGAGAGTAAAGGTTTTCAATGTAGGTACTGATGTTATTCTGTATTTCCACATGATCTGTATATTTTCACCCTTTTCATTCCTTAGTGCATGAACTTGAGTTTTTCCTTTTCTTGCTGAGGTTGACTAGGGACTTTTAAGTTTTATTTATTCTTTCAAAGAATCAACTCTTCAATTCATCCTTTTCTTACTCTCAATTGCATTAATTTCCACTCTGATCTTTATAATTTCCTCCCTTCTTTGGATTATGAGCTTGGCTTACTCTTCTTTTTATAGATGTTGAAGTTGTAGTATTGGGTTGTTTGTTTGTGTTTGCCTTGTTTTCCTGATGTGAGAATTCACCTCAGTAAATTTCCCTTTGAGGACTGCTTTCATTGCACTCCTTGGGTTCTGGTAAATTTTATTTTCATTTTCGTTTGCTTATATATATTGTTTAATTTCTTCTTTAATTTACTCTTTGATCCATTGTTTATTCAGTAGGGTATTATTCAGTTTCTATGTGTTTATGGAGTTTTTGTGAAGCGTTTTGTCACTAATTTCCAATTTCATGGCGCTATGGTCAGATAACATTCATGGAGTAATTTCAATTCTTTTGCATTCACTGAAGCATTTTCTATGGGCTAGAATATGGTCTACTTTAGAGAATGTCCCATGTGCAGCTGAGAAGAATGTTTAATCCTATATTGTTGGATGGAATACTGTGTACACATTTACTCAGTCCATTTTTTCATAACTTTGATTTATTTGTGTTATTTCTTGGCTGATTTTCGGTCTAGTTGATCTGTCTCTTTATGACAGTGGAGTGCTAAGGTCCCCGTTATCATTGTATTATTGCTTATTTGATTTTTTATATCTATTAATATTCATCTTACATAGCTGGGTGCACCCATATTTGGTGCATATGTATTTATGATTGTCATCTCTTCTTCATGAAGTTTTCCCCTAACAAGTATCTAGTGACCTTCTTTATCTGTCTTGATCATACTTGGTTTGAAGTTCACATTGTCTACAAACAGAATCGCTCCCCCTAAATTTTTCTGGTTTCATGTTGTAAGGAGTATTATTTATCATCATTTGACTTTCAGTCTATGAATATAATTTTGATTTACATGAGTTATACTTTTGAGTTAAATGAGTATACAGCATATTGTTGGATTTTGTTTCTTAATCTACTCTGCCAGCTTGTTTCTTTTGGTTGGTGAATTGAGGCCATTTACATTAATGCTTATAACTGATATGTATTGGCTTCTTTTTGTCACGTTATCTTTGTGTTGTTGGTTCCCTACTTTAAAGCCTCTGTTTAATTGCTTGTCCTGCTTGTTGATTGCTTGTTGTTTCTGTGGTTGTTCTTGGAATTGTGGTCATTTCTACCTCTTTCTAGAATATGTTTCAGTACTCTTTGTAAGGTTGGTTGGGTGGCCATGAAGTTCTACAGTTGTTCTTTGTTATGGAAGTATCTT
Organism: Dasyprocta punctata; assembly: GCA_004363535.1. Taxonomy (NCBI): domain Eukaryota; kingdom Metazoa; phylum Chordata; class Mammalia; order Rodentia; family Dasyproctidae; genus Dasyprocta; species Dasyprocta punctata. Next base: position 66,697 of record RJWM01002816.1, read on the forward strand.
ATTTTTCCATTGATTTTGAAAGATAGTTCTGGAGGGTACATTAATCTCGGTTGGAAGTTGTTTTCTTTTGGTACTTGAAACACTTCACTGCATGCTTTTCTTGACTTGACGGTTTTTGTTGAGGAGTCTGCCATGATTCAAATAGGCTTTCCTTTATAGGTGACCTGTTCCTTTTCTCTAGCGACTTTTAAAAATTGGTTGTTAAGCTGAATTTCTGGGATCCTGATTACTATGCTGAGATGTAGATATATTTTGGTTATGGCTGACTGGAGTGCTTTATGCCTCACTTATCTGAATGTCAGGTTCTTTTCCCATGTTTGGGAAATTTTCTGTTATTACATCTGCAAGTTATGTTTTCATGTCATTTGTGTTGTCTCCTTCATTTTCATTGATACCAATGAGTCTTATATTCTCTTTGCTTCATCGTGCAGTTGTTAAATTATTTCTTGTTTCCTTGTTATTTTTAAGAGATCTTTCTTTTCATGATCTCTAAGTGAAATCAGGTCTTTGGTGTCTGAGAGTCTTCAGTTTCATTCAGGCGGTTTTGCCAGCTTTCAATGGAATCTTTGATTTCCTGAATATATCCTTGATCGTTTCACATATTCTAATTTTTCCCTGTATTGTTCATTCAAGGTGTTCATAACTTTCCTATGCTACTCTATTTTTTTAATCTATGTCTTCTTTTGGATGTATTCACCAATTCTTTCATTATGTTTCTCATTTGTAATTTTATCTGAGCAATTATTTCTGATCTGATTTCCTTTACAGTTTCTTTGAGTTGTTTCTTTATTTCCCTTCTTATCATTTCAGAAATTTCAAGTGTGTGATTTCCAAATTCATCAATGTCTATGTCTTCTGGAGTTGATCTGAATTTTCTAGAAGTTTGAGATTGCATTTTTTCCACTGTTTCAGCATTTTCCCATGTTGCTCTGAATCAGCCAGATGCCAAGACCTAGTTGCTTCCTATTCTGGTGAGCTGTCCTACAGTGGGCCTCACTGAGGGTTGCCAGCTTATACCCCATCCCTATGCACTTCACAGAGAGTTCCTGGATGACTGCAGATTGCTGGGTGCAGGTTCCCAGTCCCCGAGGTCCTCAGAGATTGTTCTCATTTGTGGATAGGTAATTGGTCACAGAGTCCCAGTCTTAGCAGGCCTCAGGGAGAGTTTCCAGATTACTGTGAGTCACTGGGCACAGGCCTCACATACCTGCAGGCCTCAGAGATCATTCCTGGGTGTGAGCAGGTCACTTGGCACAGCTTCCCAGGCCCTGTTTTCTTCTCTGAGAGTTCCTGGATGTGGGTGGATAACTGGGTGTAGCGTCTCAGTTCCTGAGAGCTTCACTGAGTTTTCCTAGGTGTAGGTGAGTCACTGGGTACAGCTTCACATTTCTTGCAGGACTCACCAAGGGCTTCTGGATGACAGTATAATCAGTTAATCAATTACAGTAGTATCTAACAGGGTAAGTTGAGAAATAATATGTCATGAGATCCAATTTTGGAGCTCTCCTTTTAGCCTAGAGAAGAAATCCAAAGTTATAGTGTAAGCTTCACAACAACTCAAATATTGACCCACAGCTTATGTGCATTAGATGCAATATCTGTGTCACCTGTAATGAAAAAAACAGTCAATGTTAATTTTATAGAATCAGTTATATAGTGCCTAGGGTATTGGGGACCAGGTACTTCCAGAGGGGGAAGGGAAAGAAAAAAATTTAAAAGGTCTTCTGCTATGTGATATGGGAAGGAGCAAATGGGGGGGGCAAAGAATCCTGATAGTGGCAAAGGTATGCTATATATTTACAATGGAATAACATAGAAAACTGGGTACAAAATCAGTAGTGAGAAAAGGTGATAAAAATTCTATTACTGATAAAAATTTTAGAGAAATAGCTAAAGGGAGACAAGTGAAAAAGGAGAGAAGAAAGAAAAAATAGCAAAAGAATAAAATACAAGAGAAATAAATCAGGTGAAAAGATATAGATAAAGTAGAAGGAATAAATAGGGACAAGGAAGAATTCCTCACCCTCTATAAACCATATTGGAAATAAAGGAAAGAGCAAGAGAAGCACACATACACACACACACACACACACACACACTCATAAAAAAGGGAAAATACTGGCACAAAATTTGGAGAAAATGGACAGAGAAGAAAAACAGCAAAAAATTAAATTAAAAGAAAATTTTCTATTATTTTGAATGTGTAGCTCTTTCCTACAGTCTAGGAATAAGAAACAAAACTCAAGCTAAGAAGTATCTCTATTGATGCTGAAAGGTGGTAATATGTCCCCAGAATGGTGCTAGATGTGGTGAAAGTAGGGCATGAATGTGACCTTCCAATTCTCTGTAATTCATGCTAAACTTGGTGTCTGACCACAGAAGCTGAATCAATGTTTGCTAACTCTAGCCTCTCTGTGGTATTCCCTTCAGTCTGTTCTTTAACCACCAGCTATCTCCCAAGGCTGTCATTCCCTCATCCACTCTGGGAACTTCACAGTGTGGAACATGGCTTGAAGCCAAGGGACTGCTCTGGGACTCAAATTGGAACACTGAGTTCTTCCATATAATGGTATCCCTGTCAGTTCTCATTCTGCAGTTGTGGTGGTGGGTGCTGGACTGAAATTACTCAATTCTTAACTGTTGTAGACCACTCTGGAAGCAACGTCCTCTGTTTTTCTTGCTGGTTTCAACTGCTGCTGATCATCTCAGTCCTAATGAGGCTATCTGTGCATGAAAAGTTTCTAGTTTCACTTTGCCTGTTGCATGGAGGCTGGCCAGCTGCTCTGGGTGGTGCGGTTTGAGAGGGGCAGAGTTTGGCTGTCTCCTCCAGGATGTATTCTATTTCTTCTGTATCATTTAATCCTTTTATTCTCTTTCATAAGTTCTCTCCTCTTTCCCAGGTAACTCCCTCTATGATTCTTCTCTAAGTTACTGTTTTCCAAACTCTACAAACTGTCCTGGACAAGATGAGTTGCTGGCATTCATTACTCCAATATTTTATATATATGTTAAATATTAATATGTCTCAGACAAGTATCTATAAACCATATTGGAAATAAAGGAAAGAGCAAGAGAAGCACACATACACACACACACACACACACGCTCATAAAAAAGGGAAAATACTGGCACAAAATTTGGAGAAAATGGACAGAGAAGAAAAACAGCAAAAAATTAAATTAAAAGAAAATTTTCTATTATTTTTAACATCCTCTTCTTCATTTAACCTCTATAACATCAATTTTTGATAGTTTCTGATTGTACTTTCTGTGTTCTTTTTTTGCAAATACAAGCTTATATGTATACATGTAAATATAGAGAAGATAGCTGTATTTTATATATTGTTATTGATATTATCTACACACACACACACACACACACACACACATGGTCTTTGGCATAATGGTTCAATTCACCAAACATTTTACTTTATTGTGGTCTAGAAGTTATGCAGAAACTAGAGTCTGAATTTTGTTTGCTTGTTTGTTTGTTTTTGGTACCAGAGATCAAACTCACAACCTCACGCCCACCAGGCAGGCACTTAAGCCACTGAGCTAAATCCCTGGTCCTATTTTTTGAGACAAGGTCTCACGATACAGTTCAGGCTGGCCTTGAACTCACTTTGTAGCCCAGGCTGGTCTTGAACTCGCAATGATCCTCCTGCCTCAGCCTCCTGAGTGCTGTGATTACAGGTATGCATGACCACTCCTGCTAGAGTTTACATTTTGGTTTTTTTTTGTTTTTTTTTTAATATTTTATTAATAATAAAAGATAAGACAGAAGGCAATTGCCCATACTTGCTACATTGCCTGCTGTAAAGAGATGCTTGGGTTGCTGACCAGAGGCCTGGCCAAATCTACTAAACAAAAGTTGGTTGATGTTCCTTGGTAGCTATCAATCCAGCCAGACCTCCGAAACAGCAGGTTGCTTACTGGGGGCGGGGGGGCAGGTAGTGTTTGTCCCTGATTCCAAGCCCGCGCGCTGGTGCTGCTCAGGCCGGGTGGGGGCCCCGCGAGGGGCCCTTCTCGTTCTCCTCCAAGGTCCTGGGATCAGGACCCCGGAAGGCAGTCCATATTATGTCCTGATTGGTGCCTGCGCCGCTCGGGCCGGGCAGGGGCCCCGCGAGGGGCCCTTCTCGTAGAGTTTAAATTTTGAATTTCTATTTTTTCTAGTATTAGTGACATGCAATACAATACTCTCTCACAAAGATCAACTGTAGGCTAATATAAGTGTTATCAGCATGTTTAAGGCAAGCTAGGCTAAATTTAGGTATATTAAAAGAATTTTAAGCTTACAATATTTTCAACTCACAATGGGTTTATAAGTATGTAGCCCCGTGGTGAGACAAGAGCCATCTCTATATGCATATGTGTGCAGAGATATTTCTACCTTCTTTCACATATAAAATGTAAGAATTCTATATCATTTAAAACTTAATGTGTTTTAGTAATCTCTCCATGTCTATTCACAAGTTGCCTTTATTCTTTCTTTATGGCTGTATAGTACCCCATTCTGTAGACAATTTATTCAGGTGGCCCACACTAGATTTTGTATTGTTTTCAACTTTTTGTTATGAATAATGCATAACTAATAAGCCTACACATATATTGCTTTATTGTGTGACTGTATATATTCTGTACTGCTCCATAAAAGAATACATACTTAATTGCATTAGATATTGCCAAATTTTCCTCCAAAGGGATTGTGCCATTTTGCACTAGAAATACATGAGAGTATGTTTCTTCACAACCTTTACAACAGGGTGTTTTGTCAAGCATTTCATTTTTGTCAATCTGCTAATTATAAAGTATTTTCAAGTGATGATAACATATTTCTATTGAGTTATTTTAGACATATTTCCATATGTTTAAGGACCATTTAAATTTCTTATACATGCTACTCATTTTCCTACGTGGCTCCTGGTATTTTTCTTCTTAATTTAAAAACATTTTTTACATTTACCTTATTAGTACAAGTTCGCAGTACATGATGTTTACATTTATCTTGGGGAGGAGATACATGCACATTACAGCTGGCTTCTTTTTAAATTCCCTTACCCTTCCTACCACCTTCCTTCTTCTGTCTCTAATTTTTTCCCCATTTTCATTCTTGTTGTTATTATTATTCTTAGTTCATGCCTATAACATATAATGTTTACATTCATTGTGTGTACTTGGTATCTATACATGGCATAGCTTAATTCTTATTATTTCTCTTTACTCTTTCCCCTCACTCTCAGTCTCTTGAACCCCTATTTGCAAGATTCTTATTCACTTGCCTCTTTCTTTCTGTCCTTTATTGTACTATTTGTTTGTATTTTACCTTACTCAAATAAAAGATACTATACAGTATTTATGTTTGTGTTTCTGATTTATTATATTTTCCAGGTGCATCCATTTCCCTACAAATGTCCTGAATTTATCCTTCTTTACATCTAAGTAGTATTCCATTATTTATACATACCACATTTTCTTTATCCATTCACCTGTTTATGGGCTTATAGGCTGCTTCCAAGATTTAGCTACTATGAATTCTGCTGCTATTAACCTTAGTATGCTTGTATCAATATAACATGATGTAATTAACTTTTTTGTGAAGATCTCTAACAGGTAAATAGCTAGGTCATATGGAATTTCTAATTTTAGTTCTTTGAAGGATCTCCATACTGATTTCCATAATGGTTGTCTTAGTTCACAGTCCCACCAATAATGTAGGAGGGTACATTTTTCACTGTGCCACACCAATGTTTGTTATTTTTTGACTTATTAATGATTGTCATTCTTTCTAGTGTAAGATGAACTTTTAGCATTGTTTTAATTTGGATTTCTCTAATGGACAGGGATATTGAATATTATTCATATGCTTGTTGACCATTTGTACTTTTTCTGAGAAGTATGTGTTCATTCATATTCCCATTTCTTGATTGGGTCTTTTATTTTAGGTGATTTAATTTTTATGAGTTCTTTATACATTCTATATATTTGTCCTTTCTCTGAGGAATAGCTGGCAAAATATATTTCCTATTATATATATATATATATATATATATATATATATATATATATCAGGGAAATTGGCTGTTCATTTTTATATGTGGCAAATATTCTTTACTTTGTCATTTTGTAAAAACTTCACCTGTGTTACTTTTAGGTACATATTTTCAGTCTTATTGAGGCATAACCGATAAATACAAATTGTATATTTTAAGGTATATATATACATATACATATATGCATGCAGTGGACCCCCTAAAATTTGCAGGGTTAACATTCCTAGAGTATCTGAGAATTGTGAAAAACTTCAAATTTTAGATATAGTCAGAAAAACACCTATAAGTGCCTATTTTTATATTTTGAACCTTAACCATGCTATGTCTCCCACAGTTATGTAATTTAATCTAATAAAATACTGTATTGATAAAGCCTTAGAAAGTACAGAACAAAAACCGAGAACACTGAAGATAGCTACATGTAGTACAGAAACCTGTTATGAGATGGGAATGCTGGTGCAACTGCAGAGATGACAAAAAAAAGAAGAACTGCAGTTTCAGTGAAATTGTGGGGATTTCTGCCGACAATTATTAGCTGGGTTCTAAGGAAAAATCCACAAATGACAGAAGGTGCAAACTCGGAACCATGACTTCACAGAATATGTATATATATATATATATATAATTTGCCACAATTAAGTTCTTTTAGTGAGACTACATCTACCTCCTAAGCAAATTTAAACCACGTGATAAAATATCACAAGCTGTAGTGCTGTTGCTGTGCAATAAATGTCCATAAATTATTTGCTTTGCATCACTAAAACCTTGTACTATTTCAGCCATTTTCTGTTGCCACAGCCCCTGAAATCCATCATTCTATTTCAATCATGTCTTAGCTACTTTTCTTTCATTGCTGAGACAAAATACCTGACATCCAATGTTAAAGGGGGAAAAGTTTATTTAGCTCACAGTTTGCAGAGGTTTCAGTCCATAATCACCTGGCTCTAAAGCAGGGTAGCATGGCAGAGGGGCAACAGTTTATGGCATTGGAAGACAGCAAAAGCAACAAGAGAAGAAGACAAACCTCTTTCTATCCCTTATATTGTATGGATGCTACTCGCCCTAGGGCCAATGTAGCACTCACACTCTTAATCCCACCAGTGGACCATGAATCAGTCACAAACTCTAGATTCAGCCACCTCTAAAAAGCCTGCTCCCTGTGACTGCATGAGGCTTTGGGGAGACATCTGACCATGAACTGTAACAAACCAAATTTCATTTTCATTTTTATATAGTTGAATTTATTGACCATTCCCTTTCACTGCTTCTTGATTTTTGTTATATTTAGAAAGGTTTTCTCCATTCTCATATTGTGAAGTAATTTACTAAGACTTTCTTTTTCTTTTTAAAAACACTTAAAGTACATTTTCAGTTTTACTTTCAATCTTTTTTAAAATAAATGACTTTCACTTGAATAGTTACCTCGTGCCCTGTCTCAAGCTGAGTACTCTAGAGGTAGAACCTAAATTAAGGATCCATGTGCACATGATATATTTAAAAGTACTTCAAGGAGAGACTACAAAGGAAGTGGGGGAAACCAGATGGAGAATGGGAAAAGCCAAACCAGAGCACAATTTCAGGCAAGATGCCATAGAGGGAAGATTCAGCCTGATCACTCAAGGGAACTCTATCATATAAATTTTGCCTCCAAGTTGGTCCATTCTCAGTCAAGGAAGCTGAGCTTTTGTATTATTATACCCATCAGTCAAGGCTAAAGCATGTCCAAAGTAAAAAGAGCAGCCATCAAACAAAATCACTTTTCAATGTGATCTTTGGAGACAAAAGGACACCAAAGCCAAAAGAGGGGTGTGTAGAAACAGTAAGAAAGATCTGAAGGAATCAGGAGCCCAGTGACAACAATACTCTCACTACAACTGACAAAGAACTCAAACTGGGCTCAATTGATTGTGGGAGGGAAGGAGAGAAAGGATCCCAAAGAAAGAACCACGCTGTGATCCTAATGTATTCCTAGAGCTCAGAGCGTATGCCTCTGCTTGGTTATCTCTATTTACTCAATGATTAAATTCTGGCTTTGTCAAAAGCTGTGATCAAAAAGAAACTTCTAATAGCTCATTGATTATAAAGAGCAGGAAATACTTTTGATAAGCAATTCCCAAGCCTACTTTCCAGTAAAAAAAACCTAACAAGAGTATGTCTGGATATTCTTCCCCAGAAGTTCATGTGGGTTGATTCATTACATGTAATAATGATTCAGGCCATTTGTAAGAAGTCTTAAAATCTGCTCCTCCAACAAAAAGGCAGCTGTCTGCCTGAACTTATTCATTCTTTAGCACCATATTCTCTCATATCCTATCTCAAGGCACAACAAACCTCCTTCCCGTATTCCATTTGCAACTCTTCAGATAGATCTCTGTACCCAGAGGACCAGATAAGTGCGTGCACAAATTTTTGCAGTTGAATTTGTGAGGTCTTCTATCCTGTCATCAGAAACCCCATTCCTAAATAAGAGTTCTTCTGGCACCTTCTCCTCTTATATCTCCTCATTCCAATCCAGTCTGGTGACAAAGAGACCAGATCTTGAAATCAGATCGTAAGACAACTCAGTTTTTTTTCAGATACATGACTTTAGAGGAGTTTAAAAATGTCCTCCATGTCAGTTTATTCATATGCAAATGAGGTATAACACCTACATTGCAGAGATAATGAGATGATTAAAATAAATATATTAAGATTTTGGCATGATTCCTGATGTGCATTATTATTATCATTCATTATTTTCATTTTGCCTGGATATTTCTCACACTGCTGACTGTTCTCCAACCCTTTCCTCAGAAACCCTCATTCCATTTTAAAGCACCTCCTTTTCCTCCTCATAGAACTTTATCTCTAGACTCTCTATAGGGCATAATAAATATTCTGCAAATTCTATTGAAGAGACTAATTCTTTGACACTACATATCATGAGCTGTGACTGTCATACCCTAGACCAGTGATGGTGAACCTCTTACAGTTTTCAGTAATAACAAACAGCCAGCTGCAGGTTCGTCACCACTGCCCTAGATCCTGATATCATTCAGAACATCACCTCTGAACTCTCACATTCTAGTGTACCAGTATGGATGTAATCCTTCTATCTTTCCAATCTTTTCTCTCCCCTATTTCAACTCTTTAACTTCACACAGAGATGTCAGTGCCATTCTATTAACAATCCATTAGCCTTCTTTAGCTTCATGTCTTCATCTTTGCAAACTTGAATCCACTGAACTCAACCATGGTCTCCTGCACTTAAAACCAAGCTCTTTGTCCTCCACATATGTTTTACAGTTTATAGCCCTTCATCATGGCCCTCAGTTGTCTCTTAGGATTCCACTCTGGGCCGTTGAATACTGATGCAGAAAATTACATCCTTGAATGGACCAAGAGCACCACAGATTTGTGGTCTTCGCCCTCTTCTCAGCAGCTCTCATTAATCTGTTAACTTATCTCTCCAGTTTCCCCTCTCATTCCTCTTAATTTCTGCTCTAGTCTTCCCCAGTAATGTCAGGTTATTTATGCTATTCATGCTGTCACCCCAGTTAAGATGATCTTACCTCTTTCTGAGTCATTTTCCTCATCACTGAGACACAATAACTGACACCCACAACTTAAAAGGGGAGTTTATGGTGGTTTTCAGTCCATGGTCAGCTGATTCAAAGGCACAAATGGCATGGTGGAAGAGCCTATTGGAGGAATGATGCTTACATCATGAGTGTCAGGAAGCAAAGAGAGAATGGAGAAGCCAGAGAAAGGCACATACCCTTCCAGTTACCCCTCAGTGACCTGCCTTTCTCAATCAGGCCCCACCTCCTAACAGCATACTCAGTTACTGAACTCATTAATGGATGAATGTGTTGATAAGTTCAGTATCTCCATGACCAAATCAGCTTTTATTTTTTAAAAAAAATTTTCATTTTTTAGTTTTTCTTGGTACCGGGAATCAAACTCAGGACTTTGAGCTCAATCACCTTCTAAAATCCCAACCTCTGAACACATGAAACTTTGTGAAGAACAAATAAGGTCTAAACCATAACACCACCTAGTTCACCCAGAACATTAAGGCTATTAAACATTGAACTTCCATGATTTTCCTACATACCGGTGAGTCATTTTATTTTCACTTACTTTCAAGTTTGATAATTTATGCTAAAGGAGAAAGCAGGCTTTGGAAGTTGTCTTTTCTCCTGCTCAAGGTAACACTTTCCATATCCTCCCTCTTCTCCCATAGATCCATGGCTATATCCCACACGTTATTCACTCTTTCTGCTGCATATTTAACTTTCTCTTCTTTGAGGTCTATTTCCATAGCCTCTAAATCTTTCAAGAATGCTATATCCTTTTCTTGCACAAGACTTATCTTTCAGTCTCTTTTTATACTCATGATACTAAAGACTATAGTCTAGACTTCTATCCCCACCTTCTTTCTCACTTCCTTTATATGCTCCAAACAACCCTAGGTAGATTACATTCACCACAATCCAAACAGATTGTCTTTCCTGTGTTCTCCAGTAGCCTTATGATTGTCAGATCCTTTGGGTTTTTTTGCTTTTGTTTTTTTTTGTTTTTTTTTTTTTACTTATTTCATGAATATGCTCTAGTAGGAACTACGGTATAAGTCTCATTCCTCCCTTGGCTTCTGCTGTACCACTCTTTCCTTGGTCACTTACTTTCATCATTAAAACCCTTTGCGAATTATTTTCACATGCTATGGTTTGGATGTATATCTTACAAAGTTCTATGTGTTAAAGCCTTGGTCTCCAGGGTGAGATTATAGGAAAACAGTGGCATCTTTGAGAAGTGGGACTTTGCGAAAGGTTATAGCTCTTTGGAGCATGCCCTTGAAAGAGATTGTGGGGCCTTGGTGGTCTGATGTCTCTATTTACTTCTGGGCTTGTGGTGTGAAAATTTCGCTTTGACACATGTTCCTTGCCATTGCCATCTGGTGGCCCTCATAACAGACTCAAAGTAATATAGACACGTGATCTTGGTCTGGAACCTTCAGAATCATGAGCCAAACAACACTTTTCATAGGTTAATTGCCTCCAGCATTTCATTGTAGTGAGGGAAAGATAGCTAATACACTTTTACTGTTTAAATGTTAATGAATCAAAAGAAAACTTCTTCCTCTACATATTATTCCCAAAATATTTCACCAACACCCATGTATTCAGTTTTCTTTTCACAAAAGCTCATTTAAAATCTAAAACTCTATTCAGAATTCTTTCCTAAATTTTAGAAATTGTACTTGATTCCTTATAAATGGCTCTACTGGGTATCCCACAAGCAACACAAACTCATTTATTGTTTAAAAATGTATTTATTTACAGATCCAAAGCAATTCCTGTCAAATTTCTTGCGACCTTTTTGTAAAAATGGAAAATTTGAACTTCAAATTCATATGGTGAAGCAAGAAGACTCAACAAGTTAGGAGAAATCTATAAAAAAAAATAATCCTTACCACCAAATTACAATAATCAAAGCAGTATGATACATACAGGCCAATGGAATAGAATTAGGAGTCTGGAAATAGACCCAAGCATATATGTTCAGCTGATTTTCAACAACAGTATCATGATTATTCAATGGGAAAATAATAGAATTTTCAACAAACGGTGTTGGAACAATTGGATATTAGCATGCAAAAGGATGAGATTGGGTTTCTATATTAAATCATATACAAATGAAGCAATGACCTTAACATAAGAGCTAAACTTGTAAAACTCTTAGAAGAAAAGATAAGGGTAAATCCTCATATGCTTGAACTCAGGAAGTGGATTTCTGACTTTAATACCAAAAACATGAACAATAAAAACCAAAATAAGTAAACTGGATCCCTTCAAAATAAAAATAAAAGCTGGGGCTGTAGCTCAGTGGCATAAGTGCCTGCCTGGCAAGCTCAAGGTCCTGAATTCAATTCCCAGTATCAAAATAAAAATAAAAATAAAAATCGGGAGTGGTGGTGCACACCTTTAATACCAGCACTCGGGAGGCTGAGGCATGAGCACTGTTGTGAGTTCGAGACCAGCCTGAGCTACAAAGTGAGTTCAAGGCAAGCCTGAACTACATAGTGAGACTCTGTCTCAAAATACAGGGCTGGGGATTTAGCTCAGTGACCTAAGCGCCTGCCTGGTAGGTGCGAGGTTGTGAGTTCGATCCCTGGTACCAAAATAAATAAATAAATAAATAGAAAAAAAGTAAAACAACTTTTGATCATCACAGGATACTATCAAGTTGAACTTGGTGATACATGCTAGTAATCCCAGCTACTCAGAAGGCCAAGGCAGGGGACCATAAGTTTGTAGGAAGTCTGAGCAACTTAGCAAAACTCTGTCTCAGAATTTAAAATGTTAAAAAAATGTTAAGGATGCAGCATAGTGGTATAGTGCTTGCCTAGCATTCACAAGGCCTTAAATTCAACCTTCAGTACTGAAAAAATATAAAACTATGAAAGGTAATTCATAGAATGGGAGAAAATATTTGCAAATCATATCTCTGATAGGAATCTGGTATTCAAAATATATAAAGAACTCTTACAACTTGACAGGAGGATAAATAGCCCAATTAAAAATGGGCAAAACACTTGAACAAAAGAATATATACAAATGACCAATAAGTACTTAAAAACATATTCAACAATATTAGTTACTAGGAAAATACAAATCAAAACCACATGAGATATCATCTTACAGCTATTAAAATGGCTATAATAAAAAATAAATGGAAAACAACAAGTGTCACAGAAGATGTGAAAAATTGGAACCTGAAGGGTTGCTGACAAGAAAGTAGAATAATATAGACATTATGAGAAACATTTTTGTTTTTTTGTTTTTTTATTTATAGAATCTTTATTCATTTTTTTATTTTAGTGAAAAAAAACAGAAAAAAAGACATATAAAACAAAAACAACAAGCAAAAGAGATAAACAAATGACTAGAGTAAATACACTACAGTAACATTGTAGGTTTACAAAATCGGATGACAGAAACTTGACAATGCTTGCAATATTGCGCATTGTTATCTTTAAAATGGTTACTTACATTAACAGATGTAGACATGTAAAATTAATCTAATCATATGAACATTAACTGTTCTTTCTCAACAACGAATAGATTCAACAGTGTGTTCATTCTAGTTATCTTACATATACATATACACAGGTTTATATCTTTTCCTCTTCCCTTTTCTCTTTCCGCCTTTTCCCTTCCCAGTTACTCTTGCTCTTTGAGCTGTTCTTCACCCTTATGTAGTATTTATTATAGATTTTGGATCATATATACTTTTCAGTTTCTTACACTAGGGAGACAATACGGTATTTACACATGTGGGTTTGATTTATCTCATTTACGAGTATGGCCTCAAGTCGTGACCATTTACTTACAAAAGTCTCAATGCAATCTTTCTTAATAGTTGAGTAGTACTCCATTGTATAAAAATATCACATCTTTTTTATCCATTCTTTGATTGATGGGCACTTGGGTTGTTTCCAAGATCTGGCTATTACAAATTGGGCTGCTATAAACATAGGTGCACAGATATCACTGTGGTATGATGTTTTCAATTCTTCTGGGAAAATGCCCAGAAATGGGATAGCTGGGTTGAATGCGATCTCTAATCCTAACCTCTTGAGGAATCTCCACACCGACTTCCATAGTGGCTGCACCAGTCTACACTCCCACCAACAGTGGAGAAGTGTTCCTTTTTCCCCACAGGCCATCCAGCATTTGCTGC
>RJWM01002816.1:80570-122602 GCA_004363535.1 Dasyprocta punctata
GGAATCTCAGTGTTGTTTTAATTTGCATTTCCTGAATGACCATTGATGTTGAACATTTTTTCATATATTTATTTGCCATTTGTATTTCTTTCTCTGAGAAGTGTGTATTCATCTCAGATGCCCATTTTTGGATTGGGTCCTTGAATTTTAGGGGCCTGATTTCTTTTAATTCTTTATATGTTTTAGATAGAAGTCCTTTATCTGATGGACAATTGGCTAAGATATTTTCCCAGTTTGTGGGTTTTCCTTTCACTCTGTTGGAGATTTCCTTTGACATGCAAAAATCTTTTAGTAGTATGAGATCCCAGGTGTTGATTCTGGGAAGTGTTTCCCGTGCTATCTGATTTTTGTTCATGAACTCTCAGCCTACTCCTATGTCATTGAGATTTTTACTTACTCTGTCTTCTAGTAAGTTTAGTGTCTCTGTTTTTATATTCAGATCTTTGATCCATTTTGACTTTATTTTAGTGCATGGTGATAGGCATGGATCTAGTTTTAGTTTACGGCATATAGAGAGTCAGTTTCTCCAGCACCATTTGTTAAAGAGGCTGTCTTTCTTCCAATGTACATATTTGGCCCCTTTGTCAAAGATGAGGTGGCTGAGTGTGTTTGTAGTTGTGGCTGTATCTTCTAATCTATTCCATTGATCTTCAGATCTATTTTGATTCCAGTACCATGCTGATTTTATCACAGTAGCTTTGTAGTATAGTTTCAAGTCTGGGATTGTGATGCCTCCTGCCTTCCCTTTGTTGCCCAGAATTGCCTTTGCTATTCTAGGTCTTTTCTGGTTCCAGATGAATTTCAGAAATGCTTTCTCTAGCTCTGTGACATAGGCAGGTGGTATTTTGATTGGGATTGCATTGAATCTATATAATAATTTTGGGAGAATGGAGCGCAGCAAGGGAGGGCTATGAGAAACATTTTGGACATTCCTTAAAAAGTAAAAACACAATTATCCCATGACCCTGAAATTCTGTTCCTAGATATATATCCAAAGGAATTGAAAACAAATGATACAAAACCATTCACAATAGCCAAAAGTTGGAAACAAATATCCGTGTGTTGATAAATAGATAAACAAACTGTGGTACATACATACAACAAATTGTTATTTAGTCATTAAAAGGAAAGAAGGATTGATACATGCTCTAGTGTAGATGAACTTCAGAAACACAATGCTGCATGAAAGAGGCCAGACACAAATGGTTATATATTGCTTGATTTCATTTATATGAAATAACCAGAGTAGGTTAATCCATGGAGACTGAATGTTATTTGGTGCTTGCCAGGAGTCGAGGGAAGAGACTTTATTTTAGTATGATAGAAATGGTTTGGGACTAGTGCAGATAGAAAAATAGAGCTGAGAAACTCATTCCCCTCCACCCATTTGAGTTTGAACAGCACTCTAGGGCTATTGCTTCTTCTATTGTCCTAAGAGGTAGAGACTTAGATTCAGGGAGAGGCACCTAAGTTGAGGTACATATCCTTTAAATTCCAGAAGCCTGGCTTTTCTGTGTGCAGTGCTTTTTGCTTTCTGGCACTACTTTTCTATTCGCGTCATATTTTTGTTGGCACAGACGTGTTTTGAGCACATCTTGCCATGATCTTCAACAAATATTGTTGTGTTTCACTTGCCATTGGGTGTGTACTTGCAACTCATTTCTCATTATACACAAGGCCTTGGAATCTATTTATGGGATCCACCACATGGTAACAGACCTAGATAAAGATGTTGGTCATACAACGTTGTGAATATACTAAACATAATTGAATTATTCATCACACTGTGGTTAATTTAGTGTTACTTGAATTTTGCCTGAATGAATTTTTAAATAATATGCTTTATCTCCTGTATTTGTGTGTGTGTATGTGCGTGCGCATGTGTGTGTGCATGCGTGTTGAGACAGGGTCTTACTATGTAGTTCAGAATAGCCTTCAGCTTACTATGTAGCCCAGACTGGCATGGAACTCACAGTGATCTTCCTGTCTCAGCCTCCTGAGAGCTGGGAATACAGGCATGTGTCACCATGTCTGGCCCAGCCTCCTATCCTTTTAAACTTAGTTAATAGCACCATCATCCACACATTCACCCAGGTCAGAAATCTAGAAACAATTCTGGATATCTTATTTTCTTCACTGAGGATATCCTATTGATGATGGAGCTCATTTGTCCTATATCAAATGAGTTTCTTCCATTTTTTCTTTCCAGTCCATCTATTAGCAGTATCTTAGTTTAGATAATAAACATCTGCAGCAGTGTCCCAGCTAGATTCCCTGTCTTTAAATTTCAATCCCTCCAATCACCTCCTTCACACAGCAAGATTTATGTAAGACAGTGATTCTCAAATCTTAGAGTACATCAGAATTACATGAAAGAATTGTTAGACCCTATATTCAGATTTTCTGATTCAGTGGTCCTGAGATAGGATTCTAGAATTTACATTTATAATACATATCCAAATATTGGTACAATCCAAATATAATACAATCCAAATATTGGTACAGTAAAGCCTTGGTTTGAGAGCATAATTTGTTTCAGAAACATGCTTGTAATCCAAAGCGCTTGTATAACAAAGCAAATTTTCCCATAAGAAATAATGGAAACTCAGATGATTTGTTCCACAACCCAAAAATATTCACAAAAAAATGATTAGAATATTTTAATAAAATACAAAGTATAAGGAAAAATAAACAAATTAACCTGCACTTACCTTTGAAAACCTTCATGACTGCTGTGAGGAAGACAAGAGAGAGTAATTATTGTGTAGGACCTCTCCTGCTATCATCAGAGCCACTGCTGTCTATTGGCTCAATGGAATCTTTTTCTTTTCATGCAGTTTTATCAAGGAACCTATTCAATTGCACTTGGTTTTGCCTCCTTTTGAAAATTTTGCAGTAATGTTACATTACACACAATGCCACAGGAAAAGAGAGAAGAACCATTGAGTCAGTTATGGTCAGGTGACATTCAGCATCGTGTACTACTTGTATTGCAAGATATCCCTCATTTAGTAAGTTAAAACTTATTAGAAATGTGTGCTCATCTTGCAGAACACTCACAGAACAAATTATTCAGAATCCAAAGTTTTATTGTATATGTCTTTGATTATCTCAGACCTTTTCCTCTTGGATAGATAACTAGAAGCGGAATGGCTAAGTCTTATAATGTGTATATATTTAAGTTTTTAAAGTAAATGTTGGAATTCTACCTCTAGCATGCCATCATGAAGATTTTGATGGACCCGCTTATTGCTGAAGGTATGAAAATTATTTTTGAAACAACCATTTAAAGTCTCTAGAAATTGATTATGGGGCACACAGAAAACATAGAATATTTATTGGAGAAAATCTACTAAACTAGTAAGAACTGCTAGAGTCTGTAGTATTTTAATACTTGGAACCTCCTTCCCCTTCTCAGTTCAGCAAGATGAATACTGTATACTGGTGGATCCAAGAATGTAAGGTCCCTCCCTCTCCAGCTTCCGATTGGCTATCATTACAGAAAAGACAACGTATAATTTTCTCCTCCTGATACCTGTTGGTGAGATTAAGATCCAGGTGAATGTGGCCAAGAGTGGGGCACTCCCTTCTTTCATATCAATCATGAGATGGAAGCTGGAACTAGATTGCAGCAATGTGAAGAATACTAGGCCTAGTTGTCCTTGCCACAGCTCATGAGGAGAGGGCAAAGCAAGGAGACTTACTAAAGGAATTGTTTCCTTTCCAGCAACCCAGATTTCAGCACCTAAAGTGAGGATACTCTTCAGAATGAAGTGTGTCAGCTTCTACGCCAGAAGCACAAGAGCTATATAACACTGAGATTTTTTTCCACCCAGGGTAGAAGCAGTCTACAGAGCAGAGAACACCAAATCTCTACCTTAAGGAACTGGCTTCATTTGCAACTTACTGTTGAACTCAAGCCTGAGGGCACTCTCAAAAACAGTGAAAGTGGGTGGGTATTTTTGTAGATTCACTGAAAATTAAGCAAAACAGTAGGCTGACTAGGTTGCTGGAGAACGGCAGGGAGAAAGGGAGAGAGCTGAAAGAAATCTCATGTAATCAGAACAAATCTTCAGCAATGAACTCAGAAACTACTCTTTCAAATGGACCTACATTTAGTTGGAATAGACCAGAGATGACAAACTTTTTAGAGCTTTCAGTGATGCAAACAGCCCACTGTAAGGTCCAGAGGATATAACTCAGCAGCATAAGTGCAAGAGCAAGACCTGGCAAGAGCAAGGTCCTGAGTTTGTTTCCAGTACAAAAAAAAAAAAAAACCAGCCCATTGTGGCATGCATGCCATAGGTTTATCATCACTGGAATAAACTATGAAGCTATTTACATCTAGCCCTTGAAAACTACAGAGTAATAGCTGGCAATTTGTGGCACTTAACATCTGAGTACAGACATGGAAAAAGAAGGTGCAATTCCCTCAGTCAGCTGGGGTGGCGTGGTTTCATATATGTTTGTTCTGGAGTCCAAAATAAAGGGACAGCAGCTACCAGGATAAGCTCTTATCCGGGTAATGACAGTGGTCCATAAGAATAGTAGAAATTGAGAAATCAGGCATTTGGTCATAAACCTAGGTGATCTTTCAGGCTTTGTCACTCGGACAATTAAAAACTTTATCTAGCAGGTCTCACCAAGGAAAACTCTCTCCTCCTCACCAGACTGGATGCACAGCCTGTGCATTTAAGTTTCCAAAGGGAGTTGTAGTCAAAGGCTCAATTACCCCATGGTCTTACAAGCACATGTATTTCTAGGTCAACCATCTCAAGTACCTCTGCAGAGAGACTTGAAGACATTTTTCTCCATTCTGACTCAGTATTCTGTAATTTTCCACTCTTAAGTTTTACTTCTCATTCCCCCTCTAATCCTCAAGTTCATAAAATGGCAGGAGTGTTTTGTTAGGGATTCCTTCAACAGTGAGACAATACCTGTCACTTGCACTGATATATCTGACCCTCTCCTGGTACTGTTTCATTGGGAAAATTGAACATTAAAGGGGCCAGCTCTTCCTGCATTTAGCTTCTTACACTATTGCCATAAGTGATTAAATGCATGACTGTTTCTTGCATTTGGGCTTATTTTCTTAGTTGACTATCTGGTAGTGTAACTCTTTCAATTTTAGCTCAGAAATATTTAAAGACTCATAGTTCCTAAGCTCAGAATCTATTCAACATCACTTTTACCTGTATTGGCCAAAGCAAGATGTATAAAATTAAAGTCTACAGACATCAATAACTTAGTTTACCATGGATGGGCCGGGTCAAATTTTCTACTTGCAGCGAAGACCATTTCTGGCTCAGCGAACATACTTCTAGACTACACATATAGATACAGTATATTGCTGACCTGGAGAGCTGCTTATGAATGGCAGGATCCTGATCACCTAGCTGATAATAGATTACTTATTCTATAAGTATTTGTTGATCATCAACTGTGTGTCATAAATAGTTAGTTACTGGGGATGACACAAAAACTGTGAGAAACATAGTCATCTAACTGATGACACAATTTAAATACAGGAAAATAAACAATGCCATACAATAATTTCAAGTGCAATAAGTGCTATGAATGAAACAAATAATGTGATAATAGAAAGAATAAATAAGGAGCTTAATTAGACAGTCTCACTGAGGGAAGTGTACTGTCAGATGAATCATTTTAAGAACAACTAAAACTCCTCCAGAGAGGTGAATGAGGGGACGAGCCATGTGCAGTAGGTTGGCACTTGGAAATTCTAAAATGGTACTATGGACTAAATGTTTATGTGTCCTCCTCAATGCATATATTGATTCTTGATCCCTCCAGTGTAATAAGAGGTGGGGGCCTTTGGGAAGTGATTAGGTTATGAGAATAGAACCATCATGAATGGAATTAGTGTTTGTATGAAAGAGGCCTAAGGGAGCTTGCTTACCCTTTCTGGTACATGAGGACATACAGAAAGTACTTTCTCTGAAGACCTGACCTTCACCACACTCCAAATTTACTAGTCTCTTTACCTGGAACTTCCCAGCCTCCAGATTGGTGAGCGACCAAGTTCTGCTGCTTATAATTTACCCAGTTTAAGGTACATTGTTACAGCAGCCTGAATGGATTGAAATGTATATACTAAGAACAGATTGTTCATCATGAGAAGCAGACTTTTGAGCAGGATGTATGGTTATATATGATTTTAAGAGAAAATTTTACTTGCATTGCTTTCTTCTTGGCTTCAATAAAAAGAGCTATTGGTCTTAATGTATGTAGATGGCCCTTCTCCTTTGGGCGGAAAGCCTCAGGATGCCAAAGAAAGAATCACATTTCTGGAGAAGAATGTTCCTTGTACTTGGATAAGGGTGATCTGATTTCCATTGGTAAAAATTTGTACTCCATATTTATTGGCCAGTCAAAACGCCTCTCAATAGCCACCAAGTGCAAGCATGTTGAAAAGAAGTAAGAAATATTGGATGAGGCAAAGGAGGTGTAGGTAGAAAGTGAGAAAGTCTGGAGGCAGTAGATTAGGAGATCCTGAGCTTGGAAAGAGGCTAGAGAGTGGAACCACTCTGGAAGGCACAGAGAGAACAGGCTGAACAGGTGATGCCCCTGGACACATTTTGAAATAAAGGCTTTGTTATTTAACTACCTAAACTTTGGAGAGAGAAAAAATTGTACCTAATAATTCCCTGAATTTTGTTTTTGGCTTTATGAGACAGGGTTTCACTCACTTTGTACCCCAGACTGGCTTCCAAATCTCAGGGATCCTCCTGCCTCAGCCTCCTGACTGCTATGATTACAGACATGTGTTACCATGCCCCACCTAGTCCCCTGAATTTTGGAGATTTGCAGCTGAAACTCCAGTATCATATAAATAGTATGCCTGGCACAGGTTAGACTAGGAAATCTCAAATTCAGTTTTATCTAATAATTGGTAAACATCTTTTGAAACTTAAATCAATTGTCTTAATCCTGTCAGTCTCTTGATTCATTCACTGCTATATGTCAAGCAACAGAGTACTTTCTGCAAAAATCACATATGGAAATTTGGTTGTCTGCCTCTCAAAGCTTGAGATTTAAAAAAAATCATTTAATTTGCAGAACTACATTGAACTTTCATTTCCTTATTTATAAAATGAATGAAGAAGGAAGGATATGTGCAGAAGGTTGTGCTATCCATGACTTGAGTTAGGTAAGCAGAATGAACGAACATTAAACCCAGTGTTCTATACTCCAGCAAGCTTGCTCAGATCAAATGGAAGGAAGTTTGGTAGTTTCTACTATTTCCATTATGGCTATCTATTCTCAGCTCCCTTGGACCCTACCCTAAGGTCCAAGTGCAGTGGAATGATTCCCTCTTATTTTCTGCATTCCATCCCTTTTGTCTGTGATCAAAGTCAGGATACTTCCATCCTCCAGCCTGATTCTCGCTGCTGTTCTTCATCTTACATGCTCATTATTTCAGCTGTATTTTCAGTGTTCTCTCATTTTCCCTCCTATGTGTCCACCCACATCTCCACCTACAGTGTCTATAATGTACTTTCTATCTACTGTAGTTTAATAAAAGGGAAATTATGCTAATTTTATTCAAACTTTTAAAAGTAAAACCTGTACCATTATTATTCTGCCCCTCTCTCTTTTATTTATTCAATTCAAAAGAAAAAGTGTCTAATCATCTGAGAAAATTGTACTTGCACAATGTTAACCACTTTCCTATTTTTCCTTCTAATTAAGTAGATTTTCCAATTGAGTTTGGATAGAGTAAGTAAGCCAGCCTTCTAAGTAGTTTAGTTGCTGAAAAAATTAGATACCTTGATCCAAGGCAACACTGATGTCAGTTAGTGATCTCGATATCTGAGAGATAGGCTGCACATGTTTGTATTGGAGCTAAGGGGTACAATTCCATGAAACAATTTTTTAATGGTTTGTACATAATTGGGACCTTAGAGGAATGTGAGAAGAATCTTGCTTCCCACATCAAAAACAGCCTTTCACAGGCAAGTATAGCCTGTCACAAGCAAGTACAGCCTCTAACAGGCAGATGCCTAGAGGTGGAAAAGTCGATCTTCATGTCAACAAGAGGCATTTCTTTGCAGACAGAAAGCATCTCCTTGAGGAGATGCTTAGATAAAGACACAGAGAATGAAGCTTGACTCTCCAAAGCACAGACTCCTCACTGAAGGAGGAGGCTGTTTCATATAAAAAGAGGATCAAGGAGAAGTGAACTGAACACTATTTAGGGCAGAGTTTGGGGAAGGAGGGAGAACAAGTGGCTAGGAGCTCAAAATAAGGATTTAGAGGAAAGATGTTTCCTATTAGAATTATTCACATGAAATGATCGTGTGCTGTCTGCCCTCATTTTTTTCCTATGAACCCACAAAATCCTTCATAAAACTTAGAATATATTTGGTGTGATTGGGTTTCTTGCAGATATTGGTTAAGGGGCTAAGAGTACCTAAAAATTAACTCAGGAAAAAAGCATGCTCAAGGGTCATGAATGAGAGCTGCAGCTGGCCCTTGCATTTATTATTTTCTTCCTAGGAGCTGAGCAACAACATTGTCAAAGTCATTTGGAGAATGTCATGTTGGGAACTACATGAGTGAGTCAGGTTAACACAGATTCTGTCTATATAATGCTGGAACAAATGGGTGATTGTGTTCCACTCTGAAAATGATTTAATCACATCAGCTACCACTAAAAGCAAACTGATCATTTCACTTGATTTTAACATGAAAAAGTGATGATATATCCTAATTGTTGGAGAAAAAAACTGTTGTTAGAGTGGTTCAATTCCATTTTAACTTCTTTCTATGGAATGAATGACTCATAGATAGGAAGAGTTCAAAGAATAATGGCATACACATATATACCTGACACTCAGATTTAACAGTTATTTTGTCATATTGACTACAGATTTATTTTTCTTTTTTGTGGTACTGAGGATTGAACACAAGGCCTTCACACTGAGCTATATACTTACGTCTTTTTATTATTTTGTTTTGAGACAGGGTTTCGTTAAGTCACTTAATGACCCAGAGTGGGATGGAATTTGCAACCCTCTTGTCAGTCTCCCAGAGTTTGGGGCCTACAGGCTTGCCCCACCAGGTCTGGCTGACTACATTTTAAAATAAGGTTAAGAGTACTGTTAGGATCTTATTATTGAAGTTTTGCTCCTATTTCCCTCACTCTTTGGAGATAATTACTATCCTTGAACTGGTGTATAACATTTTCATGATGTTTTAGACTTTCCCTGCCTACTTGCATATGCATAAACTATGGTGCATATTTGAAAAATATGATTATGGGTTGAATAGTGTGTCCCTTCCCCAAATTTAAAAGTTCTAAGTCATAAGGCCCAGTACTTCAGAATGTGATCTTATTTGGAAATAGGTTTGTTGCAGATGTAATTATTTAAATGAGGGCATAATAGAGTAAGGCAGATCCTGAACTAATATGACTGGCAGGTTTATAAAAAGAGGAAATTTAGACACAGACACAGACACACACACAGGTTCACATGCTCACACACACACACACGGAGGAAGGTCACATGACGATAAAGGCAGAGATTTACAGTCTAAGAACTGTTAAAGATTGATAGCAAACAACCAGAATCTAGGAGGGAGATATGGAATGGATTCTCCCTCATAGCCTTTAGAAAGGACCAACTCTGCTGATACATTGAGCATGACTTTCTAACTTCTAAAACTGTAAAAGAATAACATTTCATTGTTTAAACTATTTGTGATGCTTTGATACAGCAGCACTAGGAAACTAATAAGCAAATATATAGCAAGTTTCAGAAAACATTTTTAAGGAGTTAAATAGCAAATGTTTTAGACTTTGTGGATCACATGTAGTTTCTGTGGCACACATTTCTCCTCTTCCTCATTCCCTTCCTTCTCCTCCTCCTCCTCCGTTTTCCTTTCATTCCCATTTTAAATATTAGAAAAATTCTTAGTTTATAAGGCTTACAAAAACATGCTGTGAACCAGATTTGGCCCAAGATTTTGGACTCTTGATATATATCATGCTGGGCATATTTGTCCCCAAAACAATTATTTTACTTTAAATTATGTTTCTAGAATTTTTCCAGGGACCTACAATACTTGAACTTGATTCATTTTAACTACAAAGTAGCATGGTTGACTTACCTATCATCTTGCTGATAGAAAATTAAATTCTTTCCAGTACCTTCCTAGTAACCAACCCTCAAAGTGTTCCTCAGAGGTTGTTATGCACCATTCCCATTCACAATATGATAATAAGTATATAAAAATGGGCAATATATAGTATTGTTTTGTATATTTAAAATACATACTATATGTATGCATATAAAACCACTCGACATATTTTTAATATTATGTTTTGACATATTGATATAAGTGAATACAGTTCTTTCACTTTTGTCTGCTGCATAGAATTTCAGTTGTATACACAAATGACTATTCATCAATCAGCAACCATAATGAAAGGGACAGTTCATTCATCAACCTTTCAGCAAACAATTAAGGAGTGCACATTGTCTTCTAAGTGCTGAAAAGTAGCAGAGAAAAACATTTTGTCATAAAGGGGCTTACATTCTACAGGGGAGAAAGACAATAGGCAAACAAATATGTATTACACTAGGCAGTGATAAAGGTTGTGGAAAAAAATAATAAAGGAAGAAAACTTGCTTGAAAAAGAGCAAATTATTTTACATAGAGTGGTGGGAGAAGGTTTCTCAGAGAGAGTGAAATTTATGTAGAAACAGAATGAAACAAATGAAGTAGCTGAGTGAAACTGAGGAGTATAATCCTATGCAGAGAAAAAAAAGCATGTGCAAAGACAACCTTCCCATACAGTTCTTGTCCAGCTTTACTGCCAAGGTACCACTGGCTTCCCAAGTTATTCCAAGACTCTTCCTTGTTTATTTATTGGAGCAGTTTAAATAGGACAGGAATTGTCTGTTGCTGAAATATTAACTAGAATTTAGTTTTTAAAAAATATGTAGGGCCTGGTAGAAATTAAGTGATTAGTTTAATTTTTATTAGTTGTATTATTTCAGCATATTTATGTATACAAATAAACTGTCTAAAGCTATAAAAACAGAGATATATCCAATGTAAATTTATCTCTACCTATCTATATCTATGTCTGTATCTGTATCTGTACAGAGATACTTCTTTTTAGGAGTTGATTCCCTTGAGCCGGGCGTGGTGGCGCATGCTTTTAATCCCAGCACTTGGGAGGCTGAGGCAGGAGGAACCTTG
This sequence comes from Dasyprocta punctata, assembly GCA_004363535.1. Taxonomy (NCBI): domain Eukaryota; kingdom Metazoa; phylum Chordata; class Mammalia; order Rodentia; family Dasyproctidae; genus Dasyprocta; species Dasyprocta punctata. The sequence goes on from RJWM01002816.1 coordinate 91,803, forward strand.
TGAGTTCAAGACCAGCCTGGGCTACAAAGTGACTTCAAGGCCATCCTGAACTGCATAGTGAGACCCTGTCCCAAAAAATAGGGCTGGGGATTTAGCTCAGTGGCATAAGCGCCTGCTTGGCAGGCACGAGGTTGTGAATTTGATCCCCGGTGACAAAAAAAAAAAAAAAGGGGGGGGGGAGTTGGCTCCCTCACTTGTGGATACTTGCTAAATATGAAGTCTGCAGGATAGGCAGACAGACTAGAGACCCAGGAATGATTTGTGGCTTAAGTCTCAGGTCCTTTGCTGGCTCATTTGGAGGCCAGTCTGTGTTCTATTCAAGGTTTCAGCTGCCTGGATGTGTCCCACCCACATTATGGAGAGTAACTTGTTTTACTCAATCTCGACCAGTTTAATTCTCAGCCTCTTCCAAAAACACCTTTATAGAAACATCAAGATGTCTGACCTAATATCTGAGCACTTTGCCCTAGACAAATTACATATAAAATTAATCACCACTCTGGTCTACTCAGTTTCCAACAGAATTTAGTTTTAGTAAGTTACTCTTTCCTAAAACATTTTTCACTTGTTCAAAGTTTCCAAGTATTTTGGTACAATTATTCAAATAAATTATTTTTATAATGTTCTAAAACTCTTATAAATTAAGTCCAAGACTACTTTACTAGTCTTTCCCAGAATTGATTTCTGTCAGTTCACTATTTTATAAGTCTATTTTATTGATTTTTGCTTTTATCTAATTTTTTCCTTCCAGTTTTGGTTAATCTGGTAGTTTTCAAGTTCTTGATTTGGTTGCAATTATTTGCCTTTTCAAAATATATTATTATTTTGACGTAATTTTTATTTCTTTTTTTTCTTATTGCAAAATAAGACACATGTAGAAAAGTGCATAAAAATATGGGCCTTTTAACAAACTACTGTACAGCATCATTCAGGTCAAGAAATAGAATACTGTCAGTTTTTTACATAAATTGCCCCACCCACTTGCTGATTTTAAATTAAACTTTCCACTAACTTTTAATGTAAGCTACATCCTTGACTTTGTCATGATTTGATTTTTACAGGATTAACATGTAAGTGTATATCTCTATGTAATATAGTTTATCCTTGCATATTTCTAAGGGTCATATAAATGGAATTATTTTAGTATGTATACTACAGAAATAAACATTAAATACAATTATTTTTAGTGCTGGGCTTATTTCTTTCAGGTTTGTTTGTAAGGTGAAATGTGTAACTTTGTATATCTGTAATTTATTTTTATTAACATCTTATACTGAAGAATCATTTTTTTCAAACTGTGCTACTTAAAAAAATGTTTCAGTGAACACTCTCCAACTTATAGCCTGGTGTACAATTACCTGATATTAATATACATATTTGCAATCTCCCTGGATAATGTCAAAATTTTTGCAAAGAAATTCTAAAAGTTTACAGTTCTATCAGTAAAGTGTGAAAATTCTCATTTTAATAGATCCTTATCAATCCTTGATAATGTCAGTTTAAAATTTTTAAATTAATTTCATTAGTATATTCTAGGGGCACATAAGAATTGCATTAATCATGGAGAATTTCTACCTATACTTGATGCATTTTGCTTTTACTTTTTTTTCCATTCCTTCATTGCCCTTCAACACCTCTTCCTCTGCTTATTTACAAAAGCTTTATTTCCATTTTTCCTTCTATTTGTTTTCCTGTGGCTTCCTTCCTTTCCCTCTTGCTCATCCTTAGATCCCCTTCTCATTTGAACATTTTGTACATAGTCCTCAATATCTATTATGTATTTTTGTGCTTATTTGACCTTTTGTCTTCTCACAACAGAGAAACTACAAGGTGTTTTAACATGTGTGTCTGATTTATTTCACTTGAGTGTTGTCTCAAGGTGCATCCATTTACCTACAAATGTATAAAATTTACCTATCTTTATGATCAAGTAGTACCTCACTGCATAAAAAAAATCCACATCTTCTTTTCCACTCATTGCTTGATGGGCATTTGTGATGTTACCAAGAGTTAGCAATCATAAATTATGCTACTATAAATATGAATATGCATATAATGCTGTGGTATGATGCTTTTAACTACTTGGAGAAGATACCAGAAAGGGCAATAGATAGGTCAAATGTAACTCCTAGTTGTAGTTTTTCTAAAGAATAAAAACGGTGATATAGAATTTCAAAACAAAATAATAGGAGATTAACACTGGTTAATATGTCGCATATTGTTATCTTCAAACTAGTTGCTCAGAATAAAAAATATAGGCATAAAAAACATGATCAAACAATCAAACAATGAAAACACAAACTGTTCTTTTTGATGAACTAACAAGGTTAATAGTATAGTTAACTATTTTGTGTGTGTATATATATATATATATATATATATAAATAAACTTTTCCCTTTTTTCTTTTCTTCTTTCTCCCATCCTAGTTGTTCTTATCATTTGAGCAGATACTTTCCTTTTCACTTTCACAGTATCTGTTGTACATCTTGGATCTTATTTACACTTTCAATTTTTTACACTAGGGAGACAATTTGCTATTTATACAGGCAAGTCTGATTTATTCAACTTATAAGTATGGTCTCAAATTGCATCAATTTACCTGTAAAACCCTCAAGTTCAACCTTCCTTATAGCTGAGTAATACTCTCTTGTACAAAAATACCATATCTTGGTTAATGGACATTTGAGTTGTTTCCAAGATTTAGCTATTACAGATTGTGCTGCTATAAATATGGGTGCACATATATCACTGTGGTACAATGTTTTCAATTCTTCTGGGAAAATGCCCAGAAGGCGAATAGCTGTAGTGAGTGGAGCCTCCAATCCTAGTTTTCTGAGTAATCTCCACACTAATTTCCACAATGGTTGCACCAGTCTAAACTCCCATCAATAGTGCAGAAGGTTTCCTTTTTCTCCACAGCCTTGCCAGCATTTTTTTTTTTTTTTTTTTTGGCACTGGGGATCAAACTCACAACCTTGCGCCTGCCAGACAGGCACTTAAGCCACTGAGCCAAACTCCCGGCCCTAGTTTGTTTTTTTTTTTTTTTTTTTTTTTTTTTTTTTTGGCAGCGTCATACTATGTAGCTCAGGCCGGCCTTGTGCTCACATTGTAGCCCAAGCCGGCCTCGAACTCACAACGCTCCGCCTACCTGCCAGCATTTGTTATTGGTTGATTTCTTGATGATAGCCATGCTTTCTAGAGTGAGATGGAATCTCAGACTTGTTTTAATGTACATCTTTCTAATAATCAGTGATGTTGAATATTTTTTCATATATTTATTTGCCATTAGTATTTCTTCACCTGAGAAGTACGCATTCACTTCAGATGACCATTTTTGGATTGTGTCTTTGAATTGGGGGCCCTGACTTTTTTCAATTCTTTATATATTCTAGATATAAGTCCTTTGTCTGAAGGATAAATGACTAAATTTTTCCCAGTCTGTGGGTTGTTCTTTTCACTCTGTTGCTGTTTTCTTTTGTTGCACAAAAGCTTTTTAATAGGATGAGACTCCAGTTATTGATTATTTGTATTATTTCCTGTGTGATCAGGTTTTCTTCATGAAGTCTTTGCCTACACCTATGTCTTCAAGAGTTCTACCTATTCTCTCTTCCAACACGTTTAGTGTTTCTGTTTTAATATTTAGGTGTTTGATCCATTTCGATTTTAGTTTAGTGTGTGGCAAGAGATGTGTGTCTAGTTTCAGTCTTCAGCATGTGGAAAGTCAGTTTTTACAGTGCCATTTATTAAACAGGTTGTCTTTCTTGCAGTGAATGTGTTTGGATCCTTTGCCAAAGACAGAGTGTGTTTAGAGCTATTTCTGCATCTTGTAATCTGCGACATTGACCCTCAGGTCTGTTGTTGTTGTTTTTTTGCTTTTGTTTTGTTTTGTTTTTTTGCCAGTACTGTGTTGTTATTTATCACAGTAGTTTTGAAGTATAATTTGAAGTCAGGAATTGTAATGCTCCTTGCTTTGCCTTTGTTGTCAAGAAATGTTTTTGCTATTATATGTCTCTTCCTGCTCCAAATGAATTTTAGAAATGTTTTCTCTAGTTTTGTGAGGTATGCTACTAGTATTTTGATTGCAATTGCACTAAAACTGTGTAACAATTTTAGGAGTATGACCATTTTCATTATGTCGGTTTTTCTTATCCATGAGCAAGGAATATATTTTCATTTTCTAATATCCTCTTTGATATCCTTTTCACAGAGTACTGTCATTTTCAATGTGTAAATTTTTTACTTCCCTTGTGAGATTGACTCCTAAATATTTCATTCTTTTGGATGCTATTGTGAAGGGTGTGGTTTCCCTTATTTCTCTCAGTGAGTGTGTTGTTTGTGTACAGAAACACTATTGTTTTTTGAATGCTGATTTTGTATCCAGTTATACTACTGAATTGTTTATTAAATATAGAAGTCTTATGGTGCAGTTTTGGGATTATTCTATATAGAGTATCATGTCATCTGCAAATAACAATAATTTGACTTCTTTTCTGATCCTCACTCCTTTTACTGCTTTCTCTTGTTGAGTTGCTCTAGCTAATGTTTCCAGAACTATATCGAATAGGAGTGGTGGCAGTTGACAGCCTTGCTTGTTCCTAATTTTAGAGTGAAGCTGTTCAGTTGTTTACCATTTAGTATGATGCTGGCTGTTGGTTTGCAATAGATGGCTTTTACGAGATTGAGGTAAAGACAATCTATTCCAATTTTATATGGGGATTTTTTTGTTTTGTTCTTTTTTTTTTTTGGTAGACCTTGCATTTGCCAAGCAGGTACTTGTGCCACTAAGCCCTTGGCCCTTTCTATAGGGTTTTTATCATCAATTTGGACTTCATCAAATGCTTTTTCTAAGTCTATTGAGATGATTGTATGATTTCTGTCTTTGGTTCAGTTAATATGGTGTATTACTTTTATTGATTTGCACATGTCAAAATATCCCTGCATCCCTGAGATGAATCCCACTTGAGCATGGTGTGTAATCTTCTTGATAATTTGCTTCATTTTGTTTGCCAGTATCTTATTAAGGATTTTTGGATCTATTTTCTTTAGGAAGATTGTTCTGTAGTTTTCTTTTCTGGTTGGGATGTTCTATGACTTAAGTATCAGAGTAATACTTGCTTTCAGTAGTGATTTCATAAGTATACCTTTACTTTCAATTTCATTGAAGAGTTTCAGCACTAGTGGCTGTTATGGTTTGTGTGTGCATGTCCCCCCAAAACCTCATGTGGTCATAAGGAGCAGGCTTTTCCAAGGCAGCTGAGTCTAGAGTTTGTGACTGGTTTATTGATGTGAGTGCTATACCTGCCCTAAGGTCAGTAGCCTTCATAAAATATAAGGAAGGAAAAGAGGCTTACTCCTTCACTTTTTTCTCTTGCTCTTTTGGTATATTCTGCTGCCATGAACTGTTGCCCATCTGCCATGCTACTCTGCCTTGGAGCCAGCTTATTGTGAATTGAAACCTCTACAAAACTGATCTAAATAAATCTTTCCTCCATTTTTTCTGTGTTATTGAACTCAAAGGTTTTCAAAGTAGGTATTGCTGATCTGTATTTCCACATGATCTGTAGTGTTTTCATTCTTTTCATTCCTTATTGCATATATCTGAGTTTCTTTTTTTGATAAGGTTGGCTAGGGGCTTATCAATTTTATTTATTCTTTCAAAGAACCAACTCTTCAATTCATTAATCTTTGTATTGTTTTCTTAGTCCCAATTGCAATAATTTCTGCTTTGAGTTGTTTAATTTCCTCCCTCATTTGAGTTTTGAGCTTGACTTGCTCTTGTTTTCTAAGACATTCAAGTTGTGCATTGGGTTATTTATTTGTGTTTGTTCTGTTTTTCTGATGTGAGAATTCACCTAATAAATTTTCCTCTTAGGACAGCTTTCCCAGTGTTCCAAAGGTTCCAGTAACTTACATTTGTATTTTCGTTTGCTTGTAGATATTGTTTAATTTCTTTTTTAATTTACTCTTTGACCCATTGTTTGTTCTTGAGGATATTATTTAGTTTCCATGTGCTTATGGAGTTTTTGTGATGCCTTTTGTCATTAATCTCCAATTTCATGGCACTACGGTCAGATAATATTCTTGGAGTAATTTCAATTCTTTTGCATTTACTTAAGCGTGTTCTAGGGAGTAGCAATATGGTCTATTTTAGAGAATGTCCCATGTGCAGCTGAGAAGAATGTGTACTATGATGTTGTTGGGTGGAATACTCTGTACACATTTACTCAGTCTATTTGTTCACAGGTTTGATTCAGTTCTGTTATTTCTTTGCTGACTTTTTGTCTAATTGATCTGTCTCTTTGTGACAATGGAGTAGTAAGGTCCCTCATTATGATCGTATTATTGCTTATTTGATTTTTTTATGTCTATTGATATTTGTTTTATATAGCTGGGTGCTCCCATATTTGGCATATGTATTTATGATTGTTATCTCTTTATCTTGAAGTTTTACCCTAACAAGTATGTAGTAACTTTCTTTATCTCTTTTGATCATTCTCAGTTTGAAGTTCACATTGTCTGCAAACAGAATCGCTAAGCCCTGAATTTTTCTGGTTTCATGTCATATGGAGTATTGATTTCCATCGTTTGACTTTCAGTCTATGAATACACTTTTGAGTTAAATGAGTTTCTTGTATACAGCATATTGTTGGATTTTGTTTCTTAATCCACTCTGCCATCATGTTTCTTTTGGTTGGTGAATTGAGGCCATTTACATTAATGGTTATAACTGGTATGTAATGGTTTCTCTTTGACATGCTATCTTTCTGTTGTTGGCTCCCTACTTTTACCCCTCTGTTAAACTGCTTGTCTACTTTTTGGTTGCTTATTGTTTTTGTTGTTGTTCTTGGAATTGTGGTCATTTCTATCTCTTTCTAGAATATGTTTCAGTACTCTTCGTATGATTAGTTGAGTGGTCATGAAGTTCTTCAGCTATTTTTTGTCATGGAAGTATCTTATTTCTCCATCTATTTTGAAAGATAGTTCTGCAGGGTACATCAATCTGGGATGGAAGTTGTTTTCTTTCAGTACTTGAAATACTACACTCCTTGCTCTTTTTGACTTGATGGTTTGTGTTGAGAAGTCTGCCATGATTTGATAGGATTTCGTTTATAGGTGATCTGTTTATTTTCTCTAGTGACTTAATATTCTGCTGTCATGCTGAATGTCTGGGATCTTGATTATTATGTCAAGGTGTAGATATATTTTGGTTATGGGTAAATGGAGTTCTATATGCCTCACTTATCTGCATGTCAGGTTTTTTTCCCATGTTTGGGATTTTTTCTGCTATTAAGTCTGCACATAGCCTTTTCATGTCATTTGTGTTGTCTCCTTTTTCATTGACACCTTTCAGTTTTATATTTTCTTTACATCATCTTGCAGTCATTGAATTACTATTCCTGTTTCCTTGATATTTTTAAGAGATCTTTCCTTTCATGATCTCTAGTTGCAATCATGTCTTTGAGGTCTGAGAATCTGCCTTCAGTTTCATATGTGTGGTTTTACCAGCTTTCAATGGAATTTTTGATTTACTGAGTATCTCCTTGAATCTGTTTCATGTATTCTAATTATTTCCTGCATTGTTCCTTCAAGATTTCCATCACTTTCTTATGCTCCTCTATTTCTTTTTATCTGTCTTCTTTGGATATACTCACCAATGCTTTCATTATGTTTATCATTTCTATTTTGCCTTAGTGATTATTTCTGATCTAATTTCCTATACAGTTTCCTGGAGTTGTTTCTTTACTTCCCTTGCTATCATTTCAGAGATTTCAGGTATGTGATTTCCAAATTTATCCATGTCTATGTGTCTTGGACTTGATCTGGATTGCCTGGAAGTTTTAGACTGCATCTTTTTGTTGTTTTGGCATTTTTCTGTGTTTCTCTGAATGAGCAAGATGCCAAGTCTTAGTTGCTTACTGTTCTGGTGGACTGTCCCACAGTGGGCCTCACTGAGGGTTGCTGTTGGTTCCAGATCACTTGGCATAGACACCCCATCCATGTGTGCTTCACCAAGTTTCCTGAATGACTGCAGGTTACTGAGCACAAGTCCGCAGTCCCTTGTGGGCCTCAGAGATGGTACTTCAATGTGGGTGGATAACTGGGCACAGCTTCCCAGTCTCCACAAGCCTCACCAAAGGTTTCTGGGTGTGGGTGGATCACTTGGTGTGATGTTCCAGTCCCTGCACTCCTCAGCAAGGGTTCCTAAGTGTGGGCAGGTCACTGGATGCAGTTTTGCACTCCTTGCAGAATTCACTGTGGGTTCCTGGACGACTGTAGGTTGTTAGGCACAGACTCAGTCCCTGTGGGTCTCTGAGATGCTTTGTGAATGTGGATGAGTCACTGGATGCAGCTTTCCAGTCATCAAGGGTACCCATCTGCCATTATTTTTGTGAAGAGGTGGGGTTTTTTAATTTTAAACAGAAAAAAGTAAGAGATTACAGTAAAACAGAATTTCAAAACAGGTCAATAGGAGAATAACAATAATCAACACATTACATATTGTTTTATTCACAGTAATTGTTTAGAGTATAAGATATAGACATGAGGCACAGAGGATCCAGTTCTACCCAGTCCCAAGACTCAGCGCAACCCACCAGGGGAATGCCCAGCCAGCCTCGCAGGACACAGAGATACTGAGCCCAGTGCAGCCCAGGACCCCAGAGATGCTCATTAGGAATTGGCCAGCATAGCTTCAGGGCCTTGGAGATCTTGGGTTCTGCCCACCAGAGTGCAGGGCGCAAGTTTCATTGGTCAGGGGTGCGGGCAGCATGGTGGGTCCTAGAGGTTGCAGGCCCACCCAGCCAGGAGCAAGGCCCTGGCACTGTAGGCCTGGGACTCGCCCAGACTTGCCTGGAACTCCAGAGGCTCTGAACTCATTGCAGCTAGACTCAGGGTCCGGGTGGTGCCACACTCTGAGGTATGCTCTGCCTACCTGCCTGGTACTGGGAGGTCTCGGTCCCCACCCAGTAAGGTGGAGGCTCCAGCAGCAAACTCCAGGAGTGCGCCCTCACTAGCTGCATAGAGGATCCAGCTCTAACCGTTCCCACAACTCAGCACAACCCACCAGGGGAATGCCTGGCCAGTCCTGCAGGACACAGAGGTACTGAGCCCAGCTCAGGCCAGGACACCAGAGCTTCTCATCAGGGACTGGCCATCATAGCTGCAGGGCCATGGAGAGCTTTGGTTCTGCTCATCAGAGCGCAGAGCATGAGCTCCATTGTTCAAGGGTGTGGCTGGCGTGGTGGGCCCTAGAGGTTGGGTGTCAGGCCAGACAGGAGCAAAGCTCTGGCACTGTAGGCCTGGGAATCACCTGGGCTTACCTGGCACTCCAGAGGCTCTGAACTCCTTCCAACCAAACTCAGGGTCCAGGTGGGGCCACACTCTGGGGTATGCTCCACTTAGCTGCCGGGGTCCTGGAGGTCCTGGCCCCCATCCACTAAGGTGGAGGCTTCAACAGCACACTCCAGGAGTGTGCCCTCACTAGCTGCACAGAGGATCCAGCTCCACCCAGACCTGCGACTCAGCACGACCCACCAGGGGAACACCTGGTCAGCCTCACAGGACACAGAGCCACACAGGTCCCAGAAAAAAAATGACAAAACAAAAAACCAAGGGGTGGTCTCAATCCTCCAGCCCACTAAGAACAAACCCAAGAGACACCAAAAACAAAGACACTGGAAGTCACACAACTGAACTTTCTGAAATGATAGCAAATGCAGTAAAGAAACAGCTCAATGAAGCTACAGAGAAACTCAAATCAGAAACAATCTCTCAGCTAAAAATGAAATGACAATCATTATGAAAGAAACGTATGTATCTAGAGAAGAGCAAGATAGAAAAATAGAAGAACTTAAGAAAATGATCAAAACTTTGAGTGAACAATATAAGACACAAACAGAATGCATGAAACACATTCAAAGGGAAATGCAGGAAATGAAAAACTCCATGGAAAGTTTGAAAAACTGCTTGAATGAAGCTGAAGATAGAATCTCAGCTCTTGAAGACAACATGGGAGCTTGTGATCATAAAAGAAAAGATCTCTTAAAAATAATAAGGAACCAAGAAACAACAATTCAACAGCTGCAAGACGATGCCAAGAGAAATAACATAAGATTAATAGGCATAAATGAAAAGGCAGGGGTCAATACTAATGACTACTCACAGAAATAATAGCAGAAAACTTTCCAAACATGGGAAGACAATCTGATATGCGGATAAGTGAGGAATACAGAACCCCAATTAACCATAACCAAAATAAATCTTCACCCGCACATATAATAACTAGGCTATCAGAAATACAGCACAAGAACAAAATACTAAAAGCTGTCAGAGAAAAGAAACAGATCACTTATGAAGGAAAGCCTATCAGAATCACGGCAGACTTCTCAACACTAACATTTAAGTCAAGAAGAACTTGGAGTGAAGTATTTTAAATCTTGAAAGAAAATAACTTTCAACCCAGATTGATGTACCCTGCAAAACTATCCTTAAAAATTGATGGAGAAATAAGATACTTTCATGACAAAGAACAAATGAAGAAATTTATGGCTACCAAACCAACACTACAAAGAATACTGAAAGACACTCTAGAAAGAGACAAAGATAGCTACAATCTTAAGAACGACAACAAAAGGAAACCACTAAGCAGGGCAAGTAATTAAAGAGAAAATATACAAAACCAACAACAGAAAGATATCATGACAGGGATGAGCCAGTACATATCCATTATATCTATCAATGTAAATGGTCTCAACTCACCAATAAAAAGAAACAGACTAGCAGAGTGGGTTAAGAAACAAAACCCAACAATATGCTGTGTACAAGAAACACATTTCACTCAAAAGGAAATTCACAGACTAAAAATCAAAGGCTGGAAAACAATACTCCATGCAGCAGGAACCCAGAAAAAAGCAGGGGTAGCTATTATGTTTCCAGACAATGGGAACTTCAAACCAAAAATGATCAAAAGAGATAAAGAAGGTTACTACATACTTGTGAGGGGAAAACTTCGAGAGGAAGAGATTACAATCATAACTATATATGCACCAAAATGGGAGCACCCAATTATATAAGACAATACTTAATAGACATGAAAAACCAAATAAACAATAATATAGTTTTAACAGGGGACCTTGACACCCCACTGTCACAGAGAGACAGATCAACCAAAGAAAAAATAAGCAAAGAAATAACAGAACTGAATCAAACTTGTGAACAAATGGACCTGGTAGATGTGTACCGAGTACTCCACCCATCAACATCAGAATACACATTGTTCTCGGCAGCACATGGGTCATTTTCTAACATAGATCATATACTGATCCACAAAACATGCTTAAGTAGATGCAAAGGAACTGAAATAATTCCATGCATATTATCTGACCATAGCACAGTAAAATTGGAAATGAATGACAAAAAAACCTACAATAACCACATAAACACATGGAAATTAAATAATAATCTCCTAAACAACCAATGGGTCACAGAAGAAGTTAAAGAAGAAATTAAACAATATATAAAATTGAACAAAAATGAAAATACAAATTACCAGAACCTATGGGACACAATGAAAGCAGTCCTCAGAGGGAAATTTATAGCACTAAACTCCCACATCAGAAAAGTGGAAAGAGCACATACAAGCAACCTAATGCACCACCTCAAACTTCTAGAAAAAGAAGAGCAAGTCAAATCCAAAGCCCAAAGAAGGGAGGAAATTATTAAGATTAGAGCAGAAAATAATGCAATTGAAACTAAGAAAACAATACAAAGAATTAATGAATGGAAGAGTTGGTTCTTTGAAAGAGTAAATAAAATTGATAAACCCCTAGCCAACCTTATCAAAAAGAGGAAAGAAAAAACTCAGATCCGTGCAATAAGAAATGAAAAGGGTGAAATCACTACAGACCCGGTGGAAATACAGAAGATCATCAACACCTACTTCGAAAACCTTTACTCACATAGATTTGATAACACAGAAGAAATGGACAGATCCCTAGAAACCTATGAATTACCAAAGCTGAATCAAAAAGATGTAAAACTGCTGAATAACCCAATTTCAGCTAATGAAATTGAAAATTTAATCAGGACCCTACCAACAAAGAAAAGCCCAGACCCTGATGGATTCACTGCTGAATTCTACCAGAAATTTAGGGAAGACTTAATGCCAACATTCCTCAAACTCTTCAATGAAATTGAAAGGGAAGTAAGTCTTCCTAACTCATTCCTAGAAGCAAGTATTACCCTAATACCAAAACTAGAGAAAGACCCAAGCAAAAAAGAAAATTACAGGCCAAACTCTCTAATGAGCATAGATGCAAAAATCCTCAATAAAATTCTGGCAAATAGAATACAACAAGTTATCAGAAAGATTATACACCATGATCAAGTGGGATTCATCCCAAGAATGCAGGGATGGTTCAACATATGGACATCAACAAGTGTAATACACCATATCAACAGGGCCAAGAACAAGAACCACATGATTATCTCAATAGATGCAGAAAAAGCTGTTGACAAAATCCAACACCCATTCATGGTAAAAACCCTAAAGAAAATTGGAATAGATGGTTTCTACATCAACCTTATAGAAGCCATATATCATAAACCAACAGCCACCATCTTGTTAAATGTAGAAAAACTGAAAACTTTCAATCTAAAATCAGGAACAAGACAAGGATGTACATTATCACCATTCCTGTTCAATATAGTTCTGGAAATACTAGCCAGAGCAATTAGACAAGGGAAAGAAATAAATGGAATGAGGATAGGAAAGGAAGAAGTGAAATTATCGTTATTTGCAAATGATATGATACTCTACACAGAAGACCCCCAAAAATCCATTAGAAGACTTCTAGAAGTATTAACCAAATTCAGTAATGTAGCTGGATACAAGGTGAACACTCAAAAATCAATAGCATTCCTGTACAAAAACAGCAATGTCACTGAGAGAGAAATAAGGGAAACCACACCCTTCACTGTAACATCCAAATAAATGAAATACTTAGGAGTCAATCTAACAAAGGAAGTAAAAGAACTATACATTGAAAATTACATTCCTCTGAAGAGGGGAGTCGAAGAAGATTTCAGAAAATGGAAAGATATTTCCTGTTCATGGAGAGGAAGAATAAACGTCCCGAAAATGGCTAGTCCCCAAAAATTATTACACAGATTTAATGCAATCCCAATCAAAATACCACTTGCCTACCTCACAGAGCTAGAGAAAGCATTCCTGAAATTCATCTGGAACCAAAAAAGACCTGGAATAGCAAAGGCAATTCTGGGCAACAAAAGTAAGGCAGGAGGCATCACAATCCCCAATTTCAAACTATACTATCAAGCACTGTGATAAAATCAGCATGGTACTGGAATCAAAACAGACCTGAAGATCAATGGAATAGACTAGAAGATGCAACCACAACTACAAACACATTTAGCCACCTCATCTTTGACAAATGGGCCAAACATGTACATTGGAAGAAAGATAGCCTCTTTATCAAATGGTGCTGCAAAAACTGGCTTTCTATATGCTGTAAACTAAAACTAGATTCATGCCTATCACCATGCACTAAAATAAAGTCAAAATGGATCAAAGATCTGGATATCAAAACAGAGATACTAAACTTACTAGAATACAAAATAGGTAAAAATCTTGATGACATAGGAGTAGGCAGAGAGTTCATGAACAAAAATCAAATTGCACGGGAAAAACTTCCCAGAATCAACAACTGGGATCTCATCTTACTAAAAAGTTTTTGCATATCAAAGGAAATCTCCAACAGAGTGAAAAGAAAACCCACGAACTGGGAGAATATCTTAGCCAATTGTCCATCAAACAAAGGACTTCTATCTAAAATGTATAAAGAATTAAAAGAAATCAGGCCCCTAAAATTCAAGGACCTAACCCAAAAATGGGTATCTGAGATGAATACACACTTCTCAGAGAAAGAAATACAAATGGCAAATAAATATATGAAAAAATGTTCAACACAATGGTCATTCAGGAAACGCAAATTAAAACAACACTGAAATTGCATCTGACTCCAGAAAAATGGCCAAGATATAAAAATCAACCAACATCAAATGCTGGAGGTGCTGTGGGGAAAAAGGAACTCTTCTCCACTGTTGGTGGGAGTGTAGACTGGTGCGTCCACTGTGGAAGTCAGTGTGGAGATTCCTCAAGAAGTTAGGATTAGAGATCCCATTCAACCCAGCTATCCCACTCCTGGGCATTTTCCCAGAAGAATTGAAAACATCATACCACAGTTTGTGTACCCATGTTTATAGCAGCCCAATTTGTAATAGCCAGATCTTGGAAAGAACTCAAGTGCCCATCAATCAAAGAATGGATTAAAAGAGATGTAGTATTTTTATACAATGGAGTACTCCTCAGCTATTAAGAAAGCTTGCATGGAGACTTTTATAAGTAAATGGACACGACTTGAGACCATACTCATAAGTGAGATAAATCAAACCCTCATGCGTATATACTGTATTGTCTCCCTAGTGTAAGAAACTGAAAAAATATATATGATCCAAAATCTACAATAAATACTATGTAATGGTAAAAAACTGCTCGAAGAGCAAAAGTAATTGGGAAGGGAAAAGGGGGAAGGAAGGAAGGGAATAGGAAAAGATATAAATCTGTATATATGCATATGTAAGATAACTGAAACGAACATACTGCTGAATGTATTAGTTATTGAGAAAGAACGGTTAATACTCATATGATTAGATCAATTTTACATGTCTATATCTGTTAATGTAAACAAAGATTTTGAAGATAACGATACACAATATTGCAACCATTGTCAAGTTTCTATCATCCTGTTTTGTAAACCTATATTGCTACTGTTGTGCATTTGCTCTAGTCATTTGTTTGTCTCTTTTCCTTTTTGTCTTTTCCTGTGTGTCTTTTTTTCTCTTAAGTTAAAAGAAACATAGACATGAAAGATTTTCCAGAAAATCATTAGAACAAAACTTTCCCCTCAATGAATCAAGAGAAACCAGCTATATGACTATCATTTTTTGTTATGACTGCTATAGTATTTTCAAAAGAAAAATCCACAGTAAAAAGAAACTCTGAAAAAGGCACTGTGAAAACAACTTTTCACTCAAAATTTTTTTCTTTAACTATCTTAACTAATTTTTTATATGCATATATAGATTTTCTTTCAGTTTGTCACACAAGTGCAACAATACAATGGTTACATATGTGTGACTTATTTAGTTCACTGAGAAGTATATTTTCAAGGTGCATCCATTTAAGTGTGAAAATGTCTAGTTTATCATTCTTTATAGCTGAGCAGTATTCCATCATATAAAAATGTCACATCCTTTTTGTCCATTCCTCAGTTGAGGGGCATTTATGTTGCCTCCAAGATCTTGCTATTATGAACTGTGCAGCTATAAACATAGGTGCACATATATTGCTGTGGTATGATGTTTTTATTCCTTTTGGGAAGATACCCAGAATTTGAACAGCTGGTTTAAATGGGACCTCCAATCCTAGCATTTTGAGGAATCTCCACACTGACTTCCACAGTGGTTGCACCAGCCTGCGCTCCCACCAAGAGTGGAGAAGTTTCCCTTTTCCTCCACAGCCCCTCCAGCATTTATTATTTGTTGACTTATTAATACTAGCCATTCTTTCTGGGATGAGGTGGAATCTCAGTGTGATTTTCAATTGCATCTCTCGAATGACCAATGCTGTTGAACATTTTTTCGTGTATTTATTTACTGTTTGTACTCCTTCATCTGAGAAGTATGTATTTATCTCAGATGCCCATTTTTGGATTGGGTCTTTAAATCTTGGAGGACCGTTCTTTTAAGTTCTTTATACGTTCTCGATTGTAATCCTTCATCTGCGAGACAGCTGGCAAACATTTTCTCCCACATTATGGGCTGTCTCTTCACTCTGTTGGTGGTTTCTCTTGATGTGCAATACCTTCTCAATAGGAAGAGATACCATTTGTTGATTCTTTGTGGTAGTTCCTGTTCAATCTGACTTTTATTCATAAAGTGTTTGCCTACATCAATGTCTTCAAGAGTTTTAACTACTCTATCTCAAGCAGATTTAATGTTCCTGTTTTAATGTTGAGATCTATAATCCATATAGATTTTAACTTAGTACATGGTGAAAGATATGGGTCCAGTTTTAATCTTTGGCATGAGGAGAGCCACTTTTTCCAACACCATTTATGAAACAGGCTATCTTTCTTCCAGTGAATGTGTTTGGCACCTTTGTGGAAGATAAGGCAGCTTAGTATGTCTGCTGTTGTTTCTGCATCTTCTAATCTAGTCCATTGATCTTCAGGTCTGGTGTGTTTTTTTTGTTTTTTGTTTTTTGTTTTTTGCCAGTATGACACTATTTTTATCACAGTAGCTGTATAGTACAATTTCAGGTCAGGAATTGTGATACCACCTATCTTGTCTTTGCTCCCCAAGATTGCCTTTGCTATTCTAGGTCTCTTCTGGTTCCAGATGAATTTTAGGATTGTTTTCTCTAAGTCTGTGAGGTATTCTATTGGAATTTTGATTAGGATTGCACTGAATCTGGGAAACAGTTTTGGCCATTTTCACTATATTGTTTCTTCCTACCCAGGATCACAGGATATCTTTTCTTTTTCTAATATCCAAAGAGGTTTTTGTTTTATTTTAATAACACATGTATTATGGCTGGCTTTCCTGTTGACTCCAACCATCTTATGTTTTTCTTCTTTGCTTCATCTTGAAGATGTTCAATGGATTTTTCATAGTCTCTTGCTATTTTTAAAATATTTTTCTTTTCATTCTCATTAGCTGTAATTCTTTCTTCAAGATCTGATATTCTAGGGCTGGGAGTTTGGCTCAGTGGCTTAAGCACCTGTCTGGCAGGCATGAGGCTGTGTGTTCGGTCCCCAGTGCTGCAAAAAATAAAATCTGATATTCTCTCCATACCTTCATTCAATCTGTAGTTTATCCTTTCAATGGAGATTTCATTATCTTGGATTTCTATTTGAGTCTGATTCATGAATTCCATATCTTTCCTATGCTGGTCATTTGAGGTTTCCATCATTTTCCTAAGCTCCTCTTTTTTTTTTTTTAATCTGTGTCTGCTATGATATGCTTCATTTTGAGCAACATCTATTTTTGCAACCAACTGAATATTTTTTTATTCTTTTCCTCTTATTTTTCTTCACTTCTGCTGCTATTGTTTCCAAAAGTTCCAGTGTTTGATTTCTGTTTTCCCCTATTTCATTGTGCTCTGAGCTTGTCCTGGGTGGACTTAGGGTCTGGGGCTGCACTTTGTTTCCACACCTCATCATTTTCTATTTTTTCTTTATTATTTTATTTTATTTTGTTTTCTATGTTAATCCTTGCCAAATAGCTTTATCACTAGTATTGAGGCTTCTCTATGAGATGTCTGTTCTTTCAGGATGTCTTTTAGGTATTGGTGGTTCATTACATCTATCCTAAGTACCTGCCTTCTCAATTTGTTAAGGGTGAAAATTCATTGTTTGGTTCATCATCCAGCTCCTTGATACTGGACTATGGTGATGATTGTCACCCCATACAATCACAGTGTTACCATACAAGGGAGAAAGACTAATGATAACATATGTGACATCCTGACAAAAGTAGCACAGTTAGCATTAACAATAGCTTCAAGTACAGTTTAGCTACAGACAAAATGTAGTAATTATTAATCTGCTACCTTTAACTACAGGAGAAAATTCTATTGCTATGTAATAAAATCCAACATATACCAGGTACTTTTATGCAGTGATTTGACCCTTAATGAAATGATTTTACCCTGTTGTTTGTGTTTGTGTTGGGAGGGTGTTAATAAGAGTAGGGCACGAGACATAGTGATGAATGTGGTCAGGTATAATAGAAGCAATGCTGGAGAGCAAAAGATGATCACTCAAGTTTTGGGAATGTGGAGGAAACAGGGGAGAAAGAATGAAAGAGAAATTGAAGGAGTATGAAGTGAATCAGAAAGAGAAGAAGCAATGTTTACTCACATGAAAGTATCATAAATTCAAGAGGTAGTTGAAGAAAGAGATTGAACAGCAGTAAAAGAAAATAAAAAGAAATGTAAGAAACCTAACAAGTGAAAAAAAGAAAGAAGAGGAAATAAAAGAGACAAAAAACCCAAAAACAGAAACAAAAAAAATAAGCACAAAATACAAAACAAAACAAGACAAAACGCAACCAGACAGAAAAAGGATAACCAATTAGACAAATAAAGAAGGATAAAAGTGTTAATATTCATCTGGTGTTCACATTTCTCTATGACTGGGTATTCAAGTCAGACCCAGAAATGTGCTGCATATTCCAGTCAAGTTTACTGTGGGATATGGAGCTCATCTTAGCTTCAGGATATGGGAGCTGGGACTGGTCTTCTGTTGGTGGAGATCTCCAAAGCCCTTTGATATAGAATTATGGGCCTTCCTGCTTCTATTCTGCATATCTGTGTGCTGAAGTTCAACGCTGGTTCACCTAACTTACCATTTACTGGATCCTTACTGCTGCTTCAGACTTTGCACACCTCTGGTCTCACCTGGGCCTTCATGTGCACTTGCACTGGTGCCTGGTCTCATTGGTCACACCTCTGCACACCTGCCATACTGGCCTTGTCTCCCTAGTTGGTCTGCCCACCACTAACCTGTGTACACTTGCTTCCAGGTTGAACTCTGTTTCTGCATCTTGTATCCTGTTTCATTGATAATTAGGGCTTTCCCCCCACCATAACATGCTACTTTTATCACAGTAGCTTTTTAGTGCAATTTCAAGTAGGGGATTGTGGTGCTCCCTGCCTTGCATTTGTACCCCAGAATTGCTTTTGCTATTCTAAGTCTCTTCTGGTTTCATATTAATTTTAGTATTGTTTTCTCTAATTCTGTGAGGTATACTACAAATATTTTGATTGAGATTGCATTGAATCTGTATAAAAATTTTGCAAGTATGTAAATGAAATTTTAAAATTTGTAACCTGACAATATATTAAGAGCAGGAAAGGCAGACTCAGCCCATTTAGACTCAGCTAGCCTTGAGAATCCCCGTGCCAGCTTCAACTTGCAAGATAGACATAACTCAGCCAGAAAGTACATCTTGTTGTGCTAACTTGCTTCAAGGACAGACTGGCTCAGTTAAAGACAATGATTGATTCTACTCACTCACCCAAGCCCCTGACATTGTTGCTGTATGATATGAAACACTCTTCATCCCAGAATAACTCTGCCTGACAACATATGACCCAGACTATGTAACCAGTTATAAAATAACCTGCTATCAGCCTTTAACTTCCTGCCTAAAGCATATATAAGTGTCTGTTTAAACCCAAGGCGGGGCTGGTGATTTGGAACTTGGTTTCTCCCAGCTCACTCTCATTATAAAGTGTTGCCTTCCAACTCCACAGTGTCTGCGTGTCTTCCATCCAATTTGGTCCTGGTTTTATTCAACAACAGTACAGCCATTTTTACTATATTGGTTCTTTCTACACAAGAATGATGAATATCTTTGCATTTTCTGGTATCCTCTTTGTTTTCCTTTTTTAGAATAGTGTAGTTTTCAATGTATAAAGATCTTTTATTTCCTTTTTATATTGATTCCTAAGTATTTCACTTTTGAGTGCTATTGTGAAAGGTGTGGTTTCCCTAATTTCTCTCTCAGTGAGTTTATTATAGAGGTCCAGGAATACTATTGATTTTTGAGTCTTGAATTTGTATTCAGCTGTACTATGGAATTTGGTTATTAAATCTATGGTCTTTTGGTGGAGTTTTAGGGTTCTTCTATGTAGAGCATCATATCATCTGCAAATAATGATAATTTTCTTTCTTTCTATGCTATTCTTACTCCTTTTACTTCTTTCTCTCATCCAATTGCTTTGGATACTATTTCCAGAACTATACTGAATGAGAGTTGAGATAGTGAAATCCTTGTCTTGTTCCTAACTTCAGAGTGAAAGCTTTTGGTTTTTTGCCATTTCACATGATATTGTCTGTTCATTTGTTATAGGTGGCTTTTTATCAAATTGAGGTAAAGACCATCTATTCCAATTTCATGTAGGGTTTGTTTTTTTTTAAATCATGGATGGATGTTAGACTTTGTCAAATGCTTTTTCTGCATCTATTGAGATGATAATGTGATTTTTATCTTTTGTTATGTTTTTATGGTATATTACATTTATTGATTTGCTTATGTTGAACCATCCCTGTGTCACCGGGATGAATCCTACTTGGTAATGATGTATAATTTTCTTGATGATTTGCTGAATTCTTTGCCAATATCTTATTGAGGATTTTGTGTGTATTCCCATTAGGGATATTGGCTTGTAGTTCTCTTTAGGTTGGATCCTTCTGTGGTTTTGGTATCAGGGTAATAGCTTCTTCCCAGAATGATTTAGGGATTATCAGTTCCTTTTCAATTTCATCAAAGAGTTTAAAGAGTATTAGCTTTAAATTTTCTCTAAATTTCTTCTGGGAATTCAGTAGTGAGTCTGTCATAACCTGGGTTTTTCCTTCTTGGTAAGTTTTTCATTACATTTTCAACTACATTGACTAACATTAGATTATTACTATTGGGTTATTTAGAGTTTTTCTACCTGCTTCATTCAGCTTTGGTAATTCATATGTATTTAGCAATCTGTGCATTTCTCCTTGTTTTCCATCTTTTTAGAATACAGGTTGTCAAAGTAAGTATTGATAATCTTTTGGATTTCTACAGAATGTGTTATGATTTCACCCTTTTCATTCCTAATTGTGTGAATTTGAGGATTTTCTTTCTTTTTTTGATAAGGTTAGCAGAGGGTTTGCCCATTTCATTTAACGTTTCAAATAGGCGACTCTTCCACACTGTTTTCTTAGTCTCAATTGGTCTAATTTCTTTTCTGCTCTTTATAATTTTCTCCCTTATATGAGCTTTGGTCTTGACTTTCTCTTACTTTTCTAGAATTTTGAGGTTCAACATTATGTTGCTCATTTGAACGTGTTCTGTTTTACTGATGTGGGAATTCACTGCAATAACTTTCCCTCTTAGGATGACTTTCACTGCATCCCATAAGTTCTGATATGTTGTTCTTGCATTGTCATTTAATTGTAGAAACTGTCTAATTTTCTGTTTTCATCTGTGACCCACTGGTTGTTCAGGATGGTGTTATTTAATTCCATGTGTTTATGTATATATTGTGGTTTTTTTGCCATTGACTTCTAATTTCATTTTATGATGGTCTGATAATACGTTTGGAATAATTTGAATTCCTTTTAATTTACTTAAGCATCTTCTATGAGCTAACATGTGGTCTATTTTAGAGAACATCCTGTGTGCAACTGAGAAGAATACTAAGTTGATTTGTTCAGAAGTCTGGTTCAGTTCTGATATTTCTCTTTTGATTTTTTTTGACTAGTTGATCTGGCATGGTGTATATTTTGGTAATCCCTATATTTGCCTTTGGCCAACTGGATGTCTGGGGTTACATTTTGCTTAAGTGTCTTCTCATTTTATTTTCTCTCTGTTTTTCAATTTAATTCCTGGGATGGTGCTTGTAAGTTGCCTATGGCGGGTTGTTTCATTGGTGGTATTTAGGACTCTTAGATGATGATTACTTCTCTGAGGTATCTTCCAGGTGTAGCTGGTTTTTAGGTTTTGAGTCTGCTGGAAGATTTTACCTCTTCAGTTTGTTGGAGATGAGAAGTTGTTGCTAGTTTGACCCAGTCCCTGGTTATTTGGTACTGTGCCACCACACTTTCTGTGACCCTTAGTTAATCTCAGTTGTAGAATATCAGGATCAGCAGTTGTTTAGAACAATTATGTCAATTTTGTCTATAGTGGCACCAATAGCATCAAACACAGCCTAGAATACAACAAACTGAGCTAACCCTTAATTTGCAACTTCTAACAGTGTCAACTAGATTCGTGATTATATAACCAAATGTAAAACAAACCAGATGCAATACAGGCAATATATAAGTCCGTAGTTCAGGTTTGCCCTTGAGGGTTCAAATTTAAAATGGATTAAGGAGAAAATAGAGAAGTGAAAGAAGAGAAAGAGATTAGAATTGAGGTTGGAGGACAAAGGGGGATAATACCAACTTGGGGAAACAGGTGCAGAAAACTGAAGGAAAAGAGAGATGAAAGAGATAAAAGGAAGAATGGAACAAAACCACACCCACAAAAAGGTTAGAAAATAGTTTCACACTCAGAAAAACAATGAAGGTGAAAGAGAAAAAATAAGAAAAAGAAAAATAAATAGGCCACTTCCAGGATTCTCTCTGGGTTCACTAGTAGACAACCTGTGGGGACAGAGTCCTGAATTATGCTGATCTGTCCCAGCAAGCCAGCAGTTGCTTTATGGTGAAGTAGTGGGTAATCTCAGCAGGCCTGCCCTGAGACCAGACTCATTTGACTTGCCTCAGTCCAAGCAATTTCCATGGGTCTGCACCCAGTTAGGAGCTACTATAGGAAGATGGCAGCAGTTCTGGGTTCTGGGCTTATCTGGTCCATCTCCAAAATGGTTCCCAGCTAATTGCTCTCTCCCTGTGGCAGGACTAAGTCCTCTCTACTCACTGCCAGGCAGTGCAATCCACCACGTCTGCTGCTCCCCTCCACTGCCCTCTCTGCACAGGCCCCCCAGCATCACCAGTCATCACCTTCACCATAACCATACATCCCCAGTTTTGAACAGCTCCTCTTGTGCAGTGAGTTCCGTCTCAGAGTGAAGGTGCTATTGGTTACTGCCTTCTTCTTTGTTGAAGTTTTTCTTTTTACTCTCTCTGTGGGCTTCAGTTTGCACTTCAGATTCTTCCTAGGTCCAGGGGACCCACTTCCTTCCTTCTTGTCTTCCTCACAATGCTATTCCAGTGTCTACATGGTGACTCTCAGGGAGGCTCTTTGCTTCTTAGCACTCTGCCATCTTCCTGGAAGTCAAGTACGTACTATTTTAAGCCACCATTTGGGATAATTTTTTTATGGCAGTAATGGAAAACTAATATAGTCATGGTCTAAAATTCTTTTTAGATATTACTTGTTCCTGAGTATTTTGTGTTTAAATTCATGAGACATAGTGATCTATAGTTTTCTTTTTTGTTCTATATTTATCTAGTTTTAGTATCAGAGTAATACTGGCCTCCATAAGTGAATTATGAGGCATTCCCTCTTCTACTTCCAGGGGAAGATTAGTTCCTCTTTGAATGTTTGGTAAGACTCTTCTGTGAAAATATCTCTCCCAGATTTCTTTTGGAGAGACCTTACAACTATGAATTCCAGTTCCTTGTTATAAGGCCATTAAGTTTTTCTATTTTGTATTGGTTGGGTTTTAGGTAATTGCCATTTTTGAGGAATTGATCTATTCTATCCAAATGGTTGAATTTCTATGTATTCCAAACTTATTTGTAGTATTTCCTTATTTGTCTTTAATAATGGTTGCAAATGATAATCAATTTCATTCCTGTGATTGGTGTTTTGTCTTCTTTTTTTATGTATTTGTTGCTTTTGCTAGAAGTTTGTCAATTCTATTGCTCTCTCAGTTTTTTGTATCATTGATTTTTTTTCATTTTCAATTTCATTCAGTTCTGTTCCTACCTATGTGATTTCCTTTCTTCTCCTTCCTTTAGTTTTATTTTTCTCTTCTTTTGCTAGTTTATTGAAATATGAACTTACTGATTTGAAACCTTTCCCATGACTAAGGCCAGAATTTAGTGGTAAAAATCCCTCTCTCAGCAGTGCTTTAGCTACATTGCACATATTTTTATATGTGTTTCCATTTAGCTGTATGTATTTTTAAATTTCCTTTCAGATATTTTCTTTGACCCATGAATTATGCTGAAATATTTTGCTTAATTTTCCTGTTATCTTTCTGTTATTAATTTTTAGTATAATTCCATTATGGTCAGCATACTTACTGTGTATGGTTTCAATTTTAAACTTTTGTTGAGGTTTGTTTTATAAAATAGGCTATGGTCATAGACACTTGAAAATAACATGTGTTCTTCTCTTGTTAAGTAAAATGTTCTACTAAATCTGACTGGTTGATAGTATTACTGCTGATTTTCATTTAGTTGAAATTGACAGAGGGATTTTGAAGTGTCTAACTATGTTATTTCAGCTTATCCATTCAGTTATACCAGTTTGTTTTTCATGCACTATCGTAAACCTCTCTTGCTAATTCGTATTATTGGTTATTCATTCTTTTTCTCTTCAGTTTCTCATTCCATGTCATTTGAGGCCAATAAATTTCATTTGTAGTTTCAAAACACAATCTTTTGGTTATGTCACTCTTTGTATTTTTTCTAGTTCATTAATTTTTTGGGCTTGTATTTTTCTCTTTTTATAATTTATTTCTGTGTATATTTTTGAGATTAATTTTAATATTTCTATCTTACTATGTGCATTTAAAGAATTAAGTTGCAGTCCACATGCTGAATATATTACAAGCATACAAAACATCTTACAAGTTTTGACATGCAACATTTTAGTTATTATTCAGTTTTGGAAATTTTCTAATTGATTATTATTTAATGTTCATTGACCAGTAGTTACTATGAACTATATTTCTTAGTTTTCAAACATAGTATTTTAATTATGTATACATTCATCATTTTATTAATGATTCTTCATTTATTTGCATCATATCCAGTCAGCTCACAGTTCCATGAATCGTTGCTTCTCCACTATTTTTTATCTCTCCTAATGGACTTACAACTAAACTACCCATGTATTAAATCTCTCACATTTATATCCAATCAGGCATCAGGCATAACTCTTAAATCTGTACCCAACACTCAACCTATCTGTCAATGATTTAGTTACATTCCCTATAATTTTTCATCATAATTTCTTTTTCATGACCTGCTTTCTCTTGGCATTCCTAGAATAGTCTTGTCCTTAGTCTGGTCCATGTTCCTTATTGCTAGCATAGTTATCTTTCCAATGGACAAATCTAGTCTTATTTCTTCCTTGCTTATTAGCCTTCTTCAAAGATGTTATTCTTTCCAGAACTAAGTGCAGATTCTCAAGTATGATCTTGAAGATGTCAGTTTCTATCATTCCATAACTCTTGAATTCTGCATGTCTGCACTACCAGCATCACTTGGACAACACCAGTGTCTGACCCTAGCATGGGCAGTTGCTAGGCCCCCTTGAGACCTTGGCTGCAGCAGCCCCTAAATACCTGAATGCACAGTTAAAGTGCACAGTGAAATAAAATCTGAGGCAATCCTTCTTGAGGAGGGGGCCAAGGGACTCCCTTTTCAAATGAAAGGTTGACACTTTTGCACTCTTAAGCCTGCAATGAGTGGGATCTTGCTGATTCTTAAGGTGCCCTCAAGACTTCTTGTCTCAGTTCAAAGTGCATTGTTTCTTCTTAATGGTGCTAGTCTCTTCAGCAACCACACCTCCTTTGCCCTCAACAGTGCACACGATTCCTTTTATTTTTTTTTTTAATTTTGAGACAGGGTCTTGGTATGTAGCTCAGGCTTGGCTTGAACTTACTATGTAGCCCAGACTGGCCTCAAACTTGTGGTGATCCTGCTGCCTCACTCTCCAGAGTACTGGTATTACAAGTGTATGCTACCATGTCTAATTTACATGTGATTCTTTTTGAGTCAGTATTTAAAATTTTCAAATACTTCCGATCTGCTTTTTGCTTCCAATCCTCATTGTATATCTGGTTAAAAGTATCTGGCAGTAACCATACCATAGCATAAATATTGTGCTACCTTGAAATACCCTCTGCCTGATCCATTAGCTTGTAGCCATTAAACTCAGTCTCACAGTCTCAGGACATGATCAAAATTTATTTTTTTCCTGTAAAATTTTATTTTTATTTTAAAGAGAAAAAGTAAAAAAAAAGATACAGAATTTCAAAACAAGATAATGGGAGAATGACAATGGCTAACACATTGCATATTCTTATCTTACTAGTTGCTCAGATTACAAGATATAGGCATAAAAATTGATCAAACAATACAAGTACAAACCTTTCTTTTCAATGAACAGAAATTAGTAGTGTAACTATCTTAGCTATCTTGTGTGTATATATATATATATATTTTTTCCTTTTCTTTTTCTCCTTTTCCCCCATCCCAGTTTCTCTTTCCTTTTGAACAGTTTCTTCCCATTTCACAATAACTATTGTGCACTTTGAATCTTATTTACTCTTTCAGAATCTTACACTGAGGGGACAATAAAATGTTTACACATGCGAGTTTGATTTATTTCACTTATGAGTGTGGTCTCAAATTGCGTCCATTTACCTACGAAAGGCCCCAATTTATCCTTCTTTATAGCTGAGTAGTACTCCATTGTATAAAAATACCACATCTTTTTTATCCATTCCTTGGATAATGGGCATGTGGTTTGTTTCCAAGATTTAGCTATTACAAATTGTGCTGCTGTAAACATGAGATTGTTAACACTTGCACTTCACTATGTTCTCTGCAGTAAGTTTTAACCTTTACATTAAATACAGTGAAAAGGAACATCAAATGATAAACGATAAGCAAACAGAACAAAAACTATCTTTTCTACCAGTCACTGTGCAATTGCTGATCTCTGACTTGGCCAAATCCCTGGAGGGAACAGATCTAGCTGTATCCTGAACAGAACTGTTAAATAGATGCTGTCTTTACCTTCTTAGTCAGGTTTCCCATTTTACCTATTGGAAAGGAAGGGAAAGACCACATGAGATGTAAACTCATTCACACTAAGATGTTTGGGTGTCAATATGTGGGCAAATCACCAGTAACATTTTAAACAGAAATGCTGCATAAAAGAGAGGTTTGGAATTAAGTAACTTGGTAACACTGCCCTTTGTTACTAGAGCAAGTTAGCAATAGTCTCTCAAAAATTGAGTTTTCTCACTGGTAAAATAGGACAGTTACTGCATGATCAAAATTTAGACATTTTTTTTTGCCAGAGTATCACATACATAGGCTCTAGTTCAATTCACAACAGAATCCTCCTTCCCAACTGTCCACATTCTTACCAGCATTCTAGTCTTCTGAGTTCCAACTAAGATTACTCACTGAATTCAGCTTATAACATTCTAGGCTCCCTCCAGTCTGATCCTCCCAACTTTTCCCAACTTCTCCCACAAACCAATTCCAAAGCCTTTTGAACCACATGGTCAGGTTTAGTCAACACAACAATTGTACTTCTATAGCATGAGTTTTCTTTATTGGTCAGTTTTTCCATTGCTAGTACAAAATATCTGACACTCATAATTTAAAGGAGGAGAAGTTTATTTTAGCTCATGGTTTCAGAGAGTTAAGTCCATGGCTGATCAGCTTCAAAACAGAAACATCACAGTGGAAGAGCATGAGAGAGTAAGATTGCTCAGTTCATCACAGCCAGGAAGCAGAGTGGATTGGGAAGAGCATCAGCAAGGAAGAGCCCAAGGACTACACATAGTGCCCAAAGTCACACATCCATGACCCACCTAGACACATCCAGAAGTGTGGTTTACTAATTCCCTAGATGGGTCTTTATTGGTGGCATTAAATATCTATATCCAAAATTTTAAAGTAATATTGTGCCTCAAAGAGTACAATTGATGTTGGGTTATCCAGTCAACCTCCTCCTTCAAGCTTTCCTTTGTCTCTTTTATGACTAGATCCTGGTTTAACTCAGGCCACTCATGGGGTGTATCCAGAATAATTATGAGCTTGGATTAAGGCAGTTTCAGGCCCAGTTGAAGAACAACATAATGTGTATGGTGTCCCATGTTCAAATTCTGACTTTTTCATGTATGAGGATAACTAATCATGAGGAAATTATTTGAACTCTCTAAGTTTGTTTCCTCATCAGCCAAAAGGTGATGATACTGTTTATGCCATAGAATTGTGAGAATTTAATTTAAATTAAACATAAATTAGGTGTCTATCACATAATAGACACTCAATAAATCATAGCTAGTGGGGTGGTGCTATGGTTTAGATATAAAATGGTCCCCAAAGTCTTATATTTTCAGAAGTGGGGCTTATGGAAGGTAATTGGATCACAGAGGTACTATATTCATCATGGATTGATTCACTGATGAGTTTACAGCTAAATGTGCTATTAGGAGGTGAGACCCGGTTGGAAGAGGTATGCTACCGGGAGCATCCCTCCCTGGCTCCTCCCTTCTGTCTCTGTTTCCTGGATGTCATGAGATGAGCAGCTTTCCTCTGCCAGGCATTTCTGCCATGGTGTTTCTGCCCAGGAACCAGCTGCCTATAACTGAACCCTCTGAAAATTATGAGCCAAATTAAACCTCTCTTCCTTTAAATTGTGTGTGTTGGTCATTTTTGCCAGCAACAAGAAAGTCAATACAAGTAGTAATTGAAATAATAATAATAGTAATACCTTTGACTTACTCCAATTTCCACCAGTTTCCAACTGGGAGAAGGTAGTAGGTTTCATCAGAAAGCATTCTTCTCCCATCAAATTATATTCTATTTGATAATGATGATGACAAGGACAATATTTCTTCCTCAAGGGACACTGAGTCACATTATTTGCTTGGCTTTGCAGAACTGAGTGTTTAAAATAATGCACACTTTTTTCAGGTGAAAATTAATTTTCATATAACTCAAGTTCCAAAAAGAAAGAAGAAAAAGATAACTTATAAAGAAGATAGGAAGTAATAACTACTTGAACATCAAATACTTTCTACAACACCAGATTTTTATTAATTAAGTGTAAAATGGATCAAAAATACTGCATGGATTAATTTCCTTTTAATCCATAGAGGTTTAATAATTAAAAGACACAGTCTTTGAAAAATTTGTTTGTTGTTCTTCCAAAACTTAAGCACTTGCAAAGTAGTACACAGTACCTGAACTCTTGAGAACACATCAATTCCAATATTAATCCAGCCCTTTAGAAAGTGTCAAATCTTCATACATTTCTCCCAAATTGTGTAAAGAAATGAGATCAAAATACAAAAGTGAGGAAATAAGTGTACTGAATAAAGTACATTGAACTCCTATTTCAAAAAATTCTTAGTAATATCTATTGCTATTTATTAAGCACTTCCTATGCGACAAGTATCATGCCAAACAATTAAATATGTATTTCAATTAACCCTCACAATACCCTTGGAAAGTACATATATGATTATGTTTACAAGTAAAATGAGAAAATTGGGACTTAGAGAGGTAAGGTAAAATTTTAAAATCCAGGTCTTGAATTCAGGTCAGTAAAGCCTCATTTTTAATCACTAGACACCTACTAAATGTAATTAAGTTTGATAAGTCAGTTTGTGTCAGCTTCATTCAAGAAACACTGAGATAAATTCTCATCTGTCAATGAAAATTCCCTTGACCTCAGGCTAGCGTTCTTGATTAAGCCATGCAGTTGCGGGCATTTGCCTAATGCTCCCCACTACTCTGTTCTTGTATCCTTGTGTCCCAAGTTCTCTGAACCTTCCTAAACACTTCGCCTTCCATCAGCTAGTCAATTTAAAGAATGAGAAATTTTCTAATTAGCAAATTATTTTAAATAAGTGTTATTTAAATATGTACAATGTTTACAGCAATTCAAATTGGATGGGATGGTTTTGACAGATTTTGGAAATTTTTTGTGCACTTCAAGTTAGTGGTGCAAAAATTTCGTTGAGTCTAGTTTCAGTTTTTCTGAAAATACTGCTGCTTTGCCACTGCCTTTCATCACAGACAGTCAAAGTTTAATGCATTTTGTATTTTTCAATATTTTGGATCTATGACCTTTTTGGTAGAGAATTATTTATGTATTTCAAAATACAAGTGCAGAATATGTCTTAAATATTGTCTAGGTATTTTCTCTGTTTCTGTGTCTTTCTGTGTCTTGGTTACTTTTCACTTGTTGCCGAGACAAAATACCTGACACCCAAAATTAGGGAAGGAAAGGTTTATTCTTACAGTTTCTCAGGAGTTTCAGCCCATACTTAAGTTGGCTCCAAGATAGCATGGCATGGCGAGCCTGCTGTTCATGGCGGCTGCAAGCTGCAAGCTGCAAGCCGCGCTGGCGAGAAAGAGAGAGAAGTGGAAGCACGGAAGTGCAAGAGGAAGACCCGCCTTCCCTTACACTGTATCTCAGCTCCACCCCTGGGCGGGTGTAGCAGTCACGTCATTAATCCTGGTGCTAGACAACAAACTGATCACAAGCATCAGACTCAGCCCCATCAAAAGTATATGAGGACTTGGGGGTACATAGCATATTACCCGATACAAATATCAAGGATTTGAGAACAAAAGTAGAGGGATTGTGCTCATCCAACATATTTTAAACTCAGTTCTTAGCATTTTATAATTATTTTAAATCACAGAGATTTTAGAACTAATGATAAAATGAACATTTTGTATGCATTTTAGGCATCAACATTAACTGGAAAGTGCCTGAGATTTTACTCCACTTACAATCTAACAATTTAGTCTCACACAGTGGATGGAGATAGAAGACATAAGACTCTTAGCTCAGAAATGGACAATTTATTACTTGAAGAAATAGCAGTAGCTAGACTATCAAGAAGAATTCTAAACTTAATGAATCTGAATCTTTTAAAATGGAAAATAAGCATCCCTATCTTTTGCTCAAGCAGAGAGATACTGTTTGCTATGTAAGTATCCTTTAAAAGATAGTCCAGAGCAAAGGACTGTCTTGTCTTAAAAGATGCACAGAAACAAGATGGATGTGGTGGCACATGCCTGTAATCCCAACACTCAGAAGGCTGAAGCAGGAGGATCACTGTAACTTCAAGGCCAGCCTGGGCTACATAGTGGGTTCAAGGCCAGCTTGAACTATATAGTGAGACCCTGTCAAAAGAAGAAAAGAAGAAGAAGAAGAAGAAGAAGAAGAAGAAGAA